>PVJO010001534.1:0-169747 GCA_004026905.1 Hystrix cristata
ATTTTATTTTCTTCGGCCGTATACCCAATAATGAGGTTACCGTATCATATGGCGGTTCCACTTTCAATTTTCCTGAGTACTCGCCATGCCATTTCTCACAGTGCTGTACTAGCTTGCATTCCTGCGAAGTGTGTACAGGCTCTTTTCTCCACATTCTCTGCAGAACTTCTCTTTTGTCTTGTCTTAGTTACTTTCTTGTCGCTGAATCACAATACCCAACACCCACAGCTCTAAAGGAGAAGGGATTTATTTGGGCTTATAGTTTGTAGAGGTGTCAGTCCATAATTGCTGGCTCAGAGACAGAGGGGACAGAGCTCACAGCATAGTGGCAGGAAGCAGAGAGAGAGACAGAGAGAGATCAAGAAGCGAGGGAGGAAGGGAGACCCTTCTAGGCAACATCTTCCATGACCCACCTCTTCCGACCAACTTTCAATTGCCAATATCACATTTAGCTATAAATTCATCAGTGGACTAATTCACCTATAATCCGGTCACCTCCCCAAAGCCCCACTTATGAGCACATGAGGCCTTGGAGGAACATCTAGATATAAACCATAACGTGTCCTTATGGTAACAGCCACTTTTACTTGAATAAGGAGATATCTCATTATAGTTTTGACTTACGAAACCTGCAAAACATTAATGAAAAATTGAAGAGGACATAAAAAATGGAAAGATATGTTCATAGGTTAGAAGAATCAATATTTTTATAATGTCCATATTGCCTAAAGTGATCTGCAGATTCGGTGCAATTCCTTTCAAAATACCAATCATACCCTTCACAGACATAGAAAAAAATCCTTGACGTTGTTATGGAACCACAAACAGAGCCCAAACTACTGAAGCCATCTTAAGCAGAAAGAACAAAGTAGGAGGCATTACACTGCCTGACTACGAAATATACTAAATACTGTAGTAATCAAAATAGCATAATATTGGCATAAAAGTAGACACATAGACCAGTGGAACAGAACAGAAATCCTAGAAGTAAACCTATGCACCTCAGTTTTTGACAAAGGTGCTAAGAACACCAAACGGAGCAAGCTCAACCTTTAATAAATTGTGCTGGGAAAATTGTATATCCTTAAGCAGAAGAATGAAAATAGACCCTTCCCTCAACAGTTAGAAAGATTAATTCAAAATGGATTAAAGATTTAAATGTAGGACCTGAAACTATGAAACTACTGGAAAAAAACATAAGGATAATACTTCAGGACATTGGAAGGGGCAAAGATTTTCTGGACAAGACCTCAAAAGTTGAAGAAACAAAAGCAAATTTAGATGAGGAGATTACATAAAATTAAAAAGCTTCATATGGCAAAGGAAAAAACAGAACAAAGTAGCAACCTAGAAAATGGCAGAAAATATTTTTAAACAGTTCATCTGGCTGGAGTTAATATCCAGAATATATAGGGATCTCCAAAACCTCGAAAGTTAAAAAAAAAAAATCTGATTAAAATAAGACGATAGACCTAAATGAGCATTGTTCTGTGGAAGACATATAAATAGTCAACAGGTCTATGAAAAATGTTCAACATAATTAGTTATCAGGTAAATAGTTATTTCTATTGATTAGAAATATTGAAATAACTTGAATTTGCCTTCAAATGCCCTCATTTGTAATTTATATTGATATTCATTAGTACTGTGCCTCATAATTCAAATCGTAAGTACAATACTACCCGAGAAATCATTAGCATCTCAAAAACTCTGCTTGGAAAGGTACATAACCTTTATTATATTTCCTGTTCAACTACAGTCATACCTTGGATTATGAGTAACTTGGTCTGTGAATGTTCCATAAGACAAACAAATATTTCTAAGAAATTTTAACTTGATAAAAGAGCAGTGTCTTGCAATATGAGTAGTACATCACACTGGAAGTCACATGACCACAACTGCTTCTCTATCTTACTGCTTTAATACACAAAAGCTTTTGTTTATGAGTGGAACAAGTTAGTCTTACAATCTAAGGCTTTGCTATATTTGCTACTTAATCTAGTCCATTTGCATCTTTTTATTAATTTAAAAAATCTTCACAGAATGTCATGCTTTTAAATTGCTTAAAGTTTCAATTTATTATATCTAAAATAAAAATACTAGGTATGTTTCAAAACTGAAATTTCTGAGAAAATTAAATTAGAAAAAAATTGGAGGTCAATAACAACTCTAATAAAGCAATTAAAAGTATTTTCTTCTTCTGATCTTCTGTGGAGCTCTTAAACTTCCGTATTGACCCTATGCATATTTTAATTTTTTTAATCAAATGCCTGAGTTTTCAAACTTCTTGGACATTGCTATGTTAGGCAGCTACAAAAAAGTGAATGATAATTTTCAAGAAAACAAAGCTCTGAATGAACGGGATGCCTCTGTGCTTCCAAGAATGAGGCAGCAATCAACACATGAATAATGAGAGCAGCTGAGTTGGAAGGAAGATGGGATGGTCCAGCTGAAGCAAAGGCTACAATTGGATTAATTTGGTGCTTGGTCCATTTTAGTTCTGGCATTTGGACCACATTTTGTTTCTGTTAGTGACCTAGTTCCACCTGCATTTGTCACTGCTGTTTGCAGACCCTTGACAAACTATTTGTGGGATGAGCTTGTAATGGTGATCTGCACTAAAACAAGTGCATGTTGTGTTTTGTATTTATAAAGACTCTGAGGAGACAGACTGTGTGTGTGTGACAGGTGAGGAAGTGCTACCCGGTAAAGCATGCCCAACTACATCCAGTGAACAACGGAGAAAAATCATGCCATTCTCCAAGCACATGTATTGACTGCATAGCATATGACCAGTGGGACATTATGGATGCAATGATGCCCAAAACAAGGAGTTTTAAGGTCCAGAGTTAGAGAAGACTCCCCTTTAAATCTGCATAAGTCCCCTGGGTCTAGGATACATGGAGTGAGACACAATGTAGCCTGGGTTGAAACAGGCACTGAAGGAGCGCCTCAGATCACAGAGCGTGTATTTTCCTCCACTCAACAGACCCCACTCAACACTCATTGGAACAGGGATATTCTCTTAGGCAATGTGCAAACACTTCCTGTTCACTCCCAGAGAAAAAGTCTATTTCCCTAGATACCTCTGTGATGCCTAGTAGGAGCTCGATAATGTTTGCTAAATGAATATATAATAGATTGTACAGTAATGAGAATACGTTTTCAAGTAGTTGTGTCCCATAAATTGGTCCGAGGGATAAATATCCTTTAAGAGAAAATTTTCAAACATGAGAAACTAGACAATTACAAAGTACTTTGCTATGTGTAACATAACAAAACTGTGTTCCAGATAGACATTAACCCCAGCCTGGTCTGATCCTGGAAATACATACTGTGAAACAACACTGGTCACAAATAAATATTGTGAAACAGAGGCTGGGATCAAGGTTTCAGAAGGACTACTGGCTTGAGGGTTTTATGTTTTAAGGAGAGATATAGGAAAATCGGCAGTCTGTGAGGATTAGTTCATAAGGCACTTGATTACAAGTAGTTTAGCAAGAAGCGCTTTCAAGAGTTGAACAGCTCTTTGGAGAGCCCTGTAGAGGAAAGGATAGTCATTTTTACCATTCCACATAAATGTCAGATAAGGAAATTAAAGAGATAAAAATTAGATCCACCAGGTAGCTGTTAGTCAGCCTTTTGCTATGCTGCTTTCAATTTTGGAATAGTGTCAAAGAACAAATTTCATAGAACCAGAATAAAAGACAGGATGCAGACAGAATGCAGACAGGTTTCAGGACAGGTATTTTTGTGTTGGTAAAATGTTGGTGAGTGAAAGCAAGGTAAGAGGAGAGAGCAAGTTTAAAGGTAGGTTGAAAAGGAAATGTGAGCCTTTTGGGGTTGCTAACTATTCAATTCTTATACACTGTATCAAGAAGTAGGGTTGTCTGACTGAGCAGTGCCATTTTTAGTGGAAGTAATGTTTGTGCTACAATTGGAACTGGTTAAACTTTACAAGTAAGTGCCATGTCATAGTGTTTCCAAGTAAAAATGAACTGTCAGAATCCATGTAAAGGAACTGTGTAGAGTCTCTCTCACTTCAAGAAGTGATATGATTGAATGCCTTCAGGCCATGTAGGAATCTGGGCACATGGATAGAAGAGCTTTGTAAAGACTTGGAATGGGCTAGGGATTTAGCTCAGTGGTTAGAGTGCTTGCCTCACAAGCACAAGGCCCTGAGTTCAATCCCCAGCGCGCGCGCACACACACACACACACACACACACACACACACACACACACACAAAAGTCTAAAGACTTGGAACTTGGAACATTTGCCATTCGGTATTCAACATAGACCTGCTACAGTGGCTCTGAAGAACCAGTGGTCTTGTATTACCAGAGAAACATGTGTATCTTAGTCCATTTTCAGTTGCTCTGACAAAATACCTGAGGCTGGGTAATTTATAAAGAAAAGAGGTTAGATTAGCTCATGGTTTTAGAAGCCCAAGAGTGTGATGCTAGTATCTACTTAGCATCTGATGAGGGCTTCATGCTGGGCAATGACACAGAGAAGGCATTACTTGGTAAGAGAGAGCAAGCAAGCCACAAAAAATCCTCACTTTTGTAAGAAAGACTCCTGTGATGATCCACTGATCCATGAATGGATTAAGTCATTTGTGAGAGCAAAATCCTCATGACCCAGTTACTACCTAAATATCCTACCTGGTCTCACTCTTAGTACCTCACAATAGGGATTAAAAGTCAACCTGAGTTTTGTTGTGGGTGCTCAAACCATAGCAAGATGTTTGCTTCTCCCGTGTCTTTACTGTATTTTTGACTCAAACATTCCTGACTTATGCTTTCATCTTTGCTCCTTGCTCCATGGACCTCTGCTTCGCTGTCATTGTCCTGTCTTTTCTATGCACCTCACGTTTGCACCAGGAAAGGAGAAACACTGGTCCCCATCCATTACCATGTAACTAACACACACGCGTGTGCACGCACACACACACACACACACACACACACACAAGAAGGCTGCTTATTTGGGCGGACCATTGGGAGTGTTTTCTCAGAGTGAGACTGCAGTCATGTGAGGCTCTTAGTTTCAATGCAGGTAAAATTTCTCATGTTTCTCACCATGATAAGGTTCAACATAACAACAGGATTCATAAGCAGATTTGTCTCAGAGGTATCATGCAAGTGGAGAGTTCTGGGTGTATTTTTCCCCTAGAATAACGTTGAGTTTTTATTATTGTATTTTCAATTTGCAAAAATTCCCTCGAGGAGTGCACAATACAAGCCTGAGTAGTCAGACTCCTTAGAAAAGTGTCTGTGGCCAACAAGTGAATATAGAGAGGCTGAAATGGAATAAGAAAGAGGATACACTTCTTTCCTCTCCTGTTTATTTTTCCATTCGCTGAGGCAAATTTGTGTGCATTTTTAGTGGACAAGTGTGTCTGGTTTGAACCAGAACTCAGCAGAAAGGCTGGGTTCAAGGAAAGTAGGTTCTACAAAGTTGGATTAGCTGAAAATCTACAGTGGTTTTATCAGTTTCAGTGACAACTCTAACAAATGCTTCACGCTCCTCCCTCTACTCTGCAAAACCATTGTTGACAACACAGGTTTAAATTAAATATCACCACTGTTTATGCCAGCTGGTTTGCCAGTTATACTGCACTGAGACATGCAACCCCTGTAGAAATCATAATCCCTGGCGGTGGATGCACTGTCTGAGAGCAGGCCGACAGGGCCTCCTTAGGGAGCTCTTGGGCAGTCTCCTCCACTGTTCTTGGGCAGCATGGAGGTCGGGTTTCTTTTCCAGCTCCTTTGCTATATGCATTGTCTGTACTAAATAGAAAAGATTATATCAAATGAGTCAATTCACATGCCAATAAAAGGAAACATCTATCTGTATGTTTCTTTTTTTAATTGTACTTAAGTAATACCAGTTTAGAGAAAAAGTAATGCTTTGGCAAGTAATTATTACAATTTCCCTGTTCTATTCACCATTGCAAAGAGCATATCTGTGACTCCATTATGAACCCAATCTTCTCGACTAGGATTGATTTTTCTTTTTTCATATTTTTACCATGCACTTTTAAATTAAATCTGTTTTGCTTCCCTTAAATTAGATGAACAAAAATCAAACTCAAATCTTTCTATCTATAAATGTACTTTCATGCTTTTCTAGCTGTAAATAGCAATATGTTTTTTGAAGCATTATATGGAACATGAGATTTTTCCACCCCAGAAACTAAATCTCATTATTTATTTTTAAGCACTGAAACTATAAAACTTCAATCTACTGCCTGCAGAAAATCATTGAGTCCCCAGGTAATATAATACACAACCTAAATCTCCAATAGGGTTTGATTACTGTGAAAATTTTTTAAAAACTTTACTGACAGATGTCCAACTAATATATACTATATAGTATTGATTACATATCATTCCTTATAAGAACCTGTAATGTAAAAGATAATACCGATTCACAGAATTGATTAGGAAATGTGCTAAATATCTTACAAATAAATAAAGTAAAATTAATTGTATTGCCTCACTCACCCTCAGGTTAAATACTTCATTTAAACTCTCACTAGAGGGGCCCTCCCATTCCAAGAAATTCTTTGGTATTCATTACCAATCATAAAAGATTACTAAATCAAATACTACATGCTCCATCCTGGGTTGAAAGTGCCCAGTATAGATAATGCACAGAGAAATATTTGAGGGAGAGTCTGTGAGGAGAGAAGAATGTATACACAAGTGACAAGAAGATCTAGCAAGATCCACGGAGGAAGTGTGCACAGTGCGCAGGTGAAGATGGGCAAGGACCCTCGATGCAGCATGGGCGGAGGGAATCCTGGAAAGATTTATCCAGAAGGTGATGTCTGAGATCCAAGCTGAAGGACGGGTGATGAGCCAAGAGAAGAAGGGCCGGGGTGCAGGAGCGGGGAAGGAACGATGGGGCGGGATTGAAAAAATAACTGTCTTTAAGGTCAATAGAGCAGCTTTAACAAAGCTAGAAGATACAGATGGCCTGGTTCGGGGCCAGCCTCAGGTGTCGGAGTTTGAAGTGTGGCGTAGGAATCAGGCTGGAGTGGGTGATCGCTGCCAAATGAGAGGGTGCCGGCACACCCGTGTTCAAGTGCTGGGTGCACCCCACATTCGTGCCATGAAAGGAGCATTTTAAACAGGGAAGTCACATGACCTGACACATACTTGAACTGTTTTTTTTAAGATACATAGTGATCAAATGGATTAAAAGTAGGCGAGACTAGAAGTCAAAATTACTCTAAATGATATCGTATCGCAGAGGTCCAGGCAGGTAACTCTACATGGGGAACATGTTCAGATGCATTTAGGAAGGAAAGTCAGCAAATTTGGTATTTAATTGAAGACAGGGAAAGGACAGAGAATGGAAGAAAGCTGCTGGAACCTATTTTGAACACAAGAGACTGAGAACCTTACCTGTGTACTCACACATGTGAGTGTGACTGTGTGTGTATAACTGGGGAATTGAACTCTGGACCTTTGCACCGAGCTACATCCACAGTCCTGTCTTATTTTTCATTTTGAGACAGGTTAGACTCAAACTTGTGATCCTCCTGTCACAGCCCTCCAGAGTGCAGGGATAAGAGGCGTGTGCCACCACGCCTGGCTTGGCCTTGCCTTTAAATGACACCCGTAGAGGAACAGAGATTGAATTTGAAGAGTCCTTTTAGCTGTAACCATATGTATCATCAATACATAGGATAACTGGATGTACTCGTTATTGCATTATTGCCGTTTATTTTCAGCTCTATTTTCTTCAGAATAATTCAGGCCTTTTAATTTTTTCTATTTAATTTTTAACTGTCTCAGAGTGTATATGTAGTAAAGTACAGGTATCACAGCTACATAGTATTTTCATTTTGGGGGAAAATTCATGAATCTGTAAACTTATAGTTTGTTCACAGCTCGAGTGTTTTACCAAAGTGAACGTACAAACATAACTAGCTCCTGAATCAAAAGTAGAATGTATTACCAGTCACCCCCCTACTCTGTTCTCCAGAAAAGTCCTACTTTAATGCCTTTTAAAATTAAGTCTGAGATTGACTTTCTGTAAATATTTATTCCTCAGTGTGCCCACCCTTTTTTGGTAAAAGGCAAAAAGTGATGAAATAGAAGTTGGCAGCCAAGCAAACGGCAAGAGATTTATCAAAGCCGTTATTAGGGGACATGGCAAAGATTGTATTTCAAAGAAAGCAAAGGTTATGCAGTTATTCCATGAATTGATAACAGAAGAGAGCCAGGTAGCCGTTTTATGGAAGAGCATATGTATCTTCTTAATAGTTTGTCAGTTGAGATACCATATTTCATCATTCTCATATTTTTGTACATTTGACCATGAGATGTGTGTCTTGGGATAGATGCTAAATTACACTAATCAGGCTGTGAGTAGCTTTTCTCTCACTTCCTTGAACTTGGCCTTAGCGATGATCGCCATTGATTCAGTTGTGTATATGGTTAATGGTACACGTGTTGGTGCAACATGCTGAAAAGTGCCAGCAAATGAGAAGAAATTGTCCCGTCTCTCAGAATAGATGAAGGAAATTTCACACTCATGAGTATCTGTTAAGACTGACTTGTCAAAACTGCAAAAACTGTAGGAATACAGTCTCCTACTGCCTGTGAATGGGGGCTCCTTTACTGCTGGTGGCCTGTGACTCGACAGAGGAAGACACAAGAAGGATTTTATTCAGGCAGGGAGAGTCCTAGCATGAGAACTTTCAAAACAAGCTTGGACAAAAGTCCTGTAGAAAATAATGGCACAGAGATATTTACGATTCTGAATGGGAGAAATGTTTGAGAAGAGCTCAGTGGTAAATTTATGAAAAAATTTTAGAAATATCCTTACTGTTTTTACACTCTAGAGCTCAAATAAAGAAATATCATATAATTGAATTAGTTCTTTTAAAGAATATAAAACAGTTCTTTAAATAAATACAAAATGGGCCCAAGTGATAGGAGCATGTGTCATAATATAATTGTAGTAGCTTCATTTTGTCTTTTTAAAAAATATACTTCACTTCTTACAACTGTTTTAGATGCTTAACAAAATTAAGCAAAAGTTACAGAGATTTCTCTCACATGTGCCCTCTCCCCACATACACATAGCTTCCCCCATTATCAGTGTCTCTACCAGAGGGGTACATTTGTCACAATGGATGAACCTAAATTCGTTCATCCATACAGCATTATCATCTGGAGTTCATAGTTTACACTAGGGCTCTTTCCTGTGATTGCACATTCCAGGAGTCTGGGAAAATTTATACTGACAGTTTTGTCCTTATTCTAGTATCGTATTATTATTCTTGGTGGTATTTTTAAATAATGGTGCATCTTACAGGGGATGGCAGCAGACATGATGAACTGAGATGTCTCCCCAACTCCCAGCTGTGAGCCATCATCAGAATTCTGTGCAGCCCCTCAGCTGTGTATTGGTCCAAGGCCATGGCTGAAGACAAAACAGCAATTGACATTTGAGTACTTATTATACATCTTCAAATAGATCTGTGTGTATTATTTTTAACGTTTGTATTTCTATGTATTTTATCTTCATGTTATAGATTTAATCACATTCCAAAGACTACTCTTCAGTGAGAGAGTAAGTTTTCAACTCATGTGTATCCAATTCCAAACACTTGAATTTAACTACTATATATATTGCCTTTCAAACAACAGCTAGTAGTTTTTTTCCACAACTCCTATGTCATGGCAAACATAAATGTCCAAATGAACAGAAGGAAAATCTTGCAACTTGTGGGGAAGATGCAGAAGTTCAGTGGCTTTTGCATTGCTTGATTTACTCTAGTGAAGATATGAATACCAGCACACAGCAGTAGAACTCACAACATTTTTACAGTTTAATGAGCAAAAAAATTATTGCACAAATCAACCTATGTGAAAATGCTCCACACCTCATTTTGATGCCTATGTTGTTCGAGAAAATAAAGTCAACATTCTACTGAACTCTCTTCTTCACTCATTTAGCTCTGACTAATACATTCACATCTGCTTAACCACTAATAAACTTTGGAGCTTCATTCTAATATGCACAGAAATTTTTAAATAAATACAATTTAGTAGGGATCTAATATGCACCCTTAGAAGATATATTCTCCTTCTGGAAGAAGATTTGTTATTTTTCATTTAATGAGGCCAAAAAAAAGGTTGAATCAATCTAATTTCTATGTAGCTTGAGTATAAGCACAAGGGGCCACTAGGTTAAACATGTTCTCCACTTACTAGGTTGTGGTAGAAGCACCTCAGGACTTGTATTCCTTTGCAATGTCTGAAGTCTGCATTTTGGAAGGTTTAAGAAATGTCACAAATTGGCATCAGTTGTGAGTACAAGACTGTGTGTCTGGATCTGGATTAATTTTATCAGTTCCGAATGCTGATCTCAGGGTAATTTCTTTTTATTGCTGGTATTGGGCCCTATTAGACATCATCACTGCTGGCCACTGCATATTTTGCCACCTTTTGGTGGCACCTTACCATCCTCTTTCATTTTTGCATAAATGGCTGTTCATGACGAGATTGGATTTGGTGGTGAAACCACCATTTGGTGAACACTAGGTTCATGCCAAGCATGGGATAAAGGTGATTTACATTGACCATCTTTGTTATTCTATGATTTCTTGTTGTCACTCTGACCTACACACACAGATTCTAAGTCATAGAAAGCTAATATCATTTATCCAAGATTGAATAGTTAGTTCATTGCCTCAGGAGGTGACTTAAATCTGACTATTTCAGACTTCAGGACACATGATCTTAATTGTAGTACTGCATTTTTGAAGTATAGACTTTAGGATAAGCAAATATTTATTTATGGTCTGGTTGGGCTTCTTGTTAAGCATCTGTGAGCAATTTGATTGGCTGCTCTGTGCTGATTTCCATATCTTTATTAATAGTTTTATAAGTAGCAATAAGAGTAACACAACCATTGTGTAAGGAAGATGCAAAGCAACACAAGAAGATACAAAACAACTGAAAGAGCATGTGAAAAAAAAAATGCTGGGTGTTGGGACATGCCCATTTCTCTCCAGAATCCTTCATCGCCTCTGTGGTTCTGAGCCAAAATTTTTCTTTAGTGCTAAGATCTTTTTGCCCATAAAACTAGTAAAGAGCTTATAGATGAATACTAATGAATATTTACTGGTTAATTATTCTCATGTTCAGGTCTATGAAAGGCCAGTACCTGATAATACTGTCTCTGTTTTCTAAACCACAGAAAAGGGTAGTCTCTTACAAATGCTAGTCTTCCCTGTAGACTGTTCCTGAAAATCATTCACGACTCTAAGAGTGGTCATGTAGATCTCATTAAATGATGCCTACCCTGATGACTCATGGAGATAGCCTATAAAGAAATACAAAACATCTGTCCGAGTCCAGATTAATTTCTGATTACTCTGAAATGGTAGCTTTGGTAAAAGAGAACACGAATCAATAAATGTGTATGTGCTAGAAGACTGAAATGCATCTTTCAACCTCACAAAAGAGAATAGCCCATGCAAATTAAGAATCTGATTTTAGCTAATTTGGGTACAAGACAGGGACTAGGGACTAATCTTGTTTAAACTTGTCTTTCAAATATCTCATCATGACCACTCTGAATACTTAGATTCTTTCAGAAGACTATTATGTAAGCCTTTTAGAAATAAAATGCAGGATTTGAGAGTAAAATGTTGTAAGTTGTGAAGTTTGTTCTTCTGCACTGATGATGAGGATGTTCTAAGGATATATGTTTGTCGAGCTTGATGGAGATAATCCAAGACTCTGCTAACGGAGTGTGGGATGGTGGCAAAAATAACTACTCACTTTTATGATTGGAAGTTGTTTCCTTGGTGATTGTAGGAGCAATTGTTGAATTGGCCTCTTCTCTCTAGATTTTGCCAGTTTTGCTGTAAGTTGAAAATCATTAACTATAATGAGATGCACCTGAATAGATGCAGGTCAAGGTCCGGGCACCATTTTAGACTCTTGACTTCTTTTTTTATTTAATTTTATTTTAATGGTACATTTTCAATGTACATATTGATAACATTTATCATAGGGAATTTGTTCCTGTACATGATATATCTTGTTTCTTCTTTTTTTCCCATTCACCTCCCCTTACCCCCTCCTCCCTCCCTATTTACAAAAGCTTTGTTTCCATTTTTTCCTTCCATTTCTTGACCCTCTGTTCCTTTCCCCCCCCTCCCTTGTTCCCTTTCCCATTTGGACATTTTCTTCCCTTTCCCAATATAATACATTTTATTTGGTCATTGACTATGTACAACAACTTGTCATCTTGCCCTTATGAAGATGAGGAGACAGGCTGAGATTTGTGGATGAAAAGTAGGAAAGCCACACATTTGCATCCAGGGCTAGGTCAAGAGTCCACATCTCTTGCCACTGTCTCTTACTACTTCTACATCCATTTTTAAAGTGTTGTTATGCTTGTAAAGACTTGATATGGTTACTCTGCTATTCCAATAAAGTAATGGATTCAGGAGCAAATAGAAAAGGAGTGTACTGGGATGCTGCCAAGAAAAAAATAATTCTCTCACATTTATTGAACATTGCAGATTTTACTCACTGGAAGCAAAATCTAAAATTTTTTTTTCAGATCATCTTTTATTTCTTCCTTTAAAAGAAAATATCAAGATTCATTTATTTGTAAAATAATTTCATCAACAAAATCTAATATGTACTCATTTTTTTTGTATCTTTTGAAAAAGGTATCAAGCACTAAATAAGTTCCTTTGGAGTGTTCAAAATTTCAATTGCTTTTGATTGTGGAAATAGATCATTTGTTCTGGCCAGCAGTACTTGACCACTTTCTGAATAAAATTTGAGCTTCAAGCAAATTTGGAGAATAAGACATTGATTCATATGATTTGGAATTTTGTTTTAAAGGTGAAACCATAGGAAGAAATAGGAGTGGATCGGAAAACACAGGGTGGACCACTGATTTCATCACTTGCCAACCAATATGGTTAGCCTTGGGGATAGAGAGAAATAAATCCCAGCCCTCAAAAGTTTAAGGAGGTGGAAGAACTCTGTAACTGCACCCAGCAGAGAAAAGAATGAAGGTGTTCAATTGGGTGCTGTGGTGGGCCTTGTTTCTGCGACAGTTCACCTGAAGACAATAGACTGGTATCTATGGAAACTTCCTATAGATAAATCCCCTCCCTTGTTTTTTTCAACTTAAAACACTGAAGATAAAAAAAAAAAACCTAAATGAGTTTGGAATTATTTTTTAATCACAAGAACATGAACATTCCTTCCTCCCAAAATCTTTCCACATTTACACTACATCCTACCTAAAAGGTTAAAATTATATACCGTGGAAGTATGATATTGATTATTATAATATCTTGGCTTGCCTTAAAACAATAATTAGTCCCTTTTCTCTTTTAGTTAACTAGGAAAATTCCAATTTATTGGCTTTAAAGCCTAGCTGCAGCTTTCCTACTGAATTCTCATTTGTTTTTAATCAGCTAAATTTCCCAATTCTCTCTTTATATCTTTTACCCCTTACTAAATCTATTGGTGAGTGCTTGTCCGATCAGATCATTCTGCATTCCAAAGTTTTCTTTATTTTTGTACATCCTCATACCTTTTATTAAAAACTCCTCAGAACTATTTTCCGATAAGATTCGTTTGTATTCTTATGAGATGAGTTTTTATCCATAATTTTTTTCACTTCCCTAGCTTCTTTCAAAAGAGTAAGTTCACACGATGATCTTACTGATGTTGCTTTACTGATGTTGTGTATTTGCAGGGTATCTAAATTGTTCTTGTCTAGTGATTACAGTTCATAATACCTTCTTAAAATTTCACAAACATAATTAGACTGGCAATTCATTTACCTTGGAAACGTCACAAAATACTTCTGGTAATGTTAGCCAAATATAAGACAACTAAGCTCTTAAATGGATACTTTACAGATTTTACCATTGTTAGATATTTGAGCTGTAAGTATGTTAAATGATTTATGTGAATATTTTCTTACATCTGTAAGCTGGGACTGGGTATTTCCTTGTAGTCACTCCTGTTATGGCAAATCCTGTGTATTAAGGGATTAGCCTAATTGTTTCTGTAAGCTTTTCCTCTGCTCCAGTTAGAATCAGGAATTAGGTGTCTGTACACAGCACATTTCATTATTTTACAGATGAATTCACATTACGTTTATTCAGAGCGGAGCACAATCAGGTCAATATTTTAGAAGATGACTTGGGTTCACGTTTCAAACTGATGGGCGGTTTTGATTTACATAGCTCATTTCCTTCCATTGTAAAATGTGTTTACATGACATTTGTCTTGCTTTGATTTAATATGGTTTTTCCTTGTAAGAATTTCTGAAGATGATAATCTTTCATTAAGGTAGCACATGATGATTTCCCCCACAGTCCTGCAAATAAATCTCAGGAGACTGAAAGATAAACAAGGACAAAAAGTCTCTGATAATACGTAAGAGACTGAAGACATTTGAGATATTTGGCTTCAAGAGAAAAATTAGAGAAAAAAGGTAACCATTAATGATACAAGAAGCTGATATACACAAGAACTGAAATATTCATGCATCAGAAAGCTGAAAAGAAAAGCAAGAGCTTCTGCATCAAATATAGAAAAATAGAGATTTTGTATGGGAGACTGAAGCTCTGCTTATCCAAAATCTCCAACTCACATATACACGCTTGAGCTATACAGTATACAGCTGTGAAATGATACAAATTGCATAACGCTTTTAGGAAGCGAGAAGTTAATTTGGGACTACACATTATCATAAGTATAGTCGATTTTAATGTTTTCCAAACTATTGAACAACATACTTCTGTTATTATAGAAGTAAGTAATACCCTTAGGTAGTAAATATTTTCATTTAGGCATTTAATTTTTTTTTGGAAACATGATAAAAATCTATGCAATAATCAACTCTGAACAAACAATGCAAGTTTATACCATAATTCCACTAGATATTTTTAAATATATTTCAAAAATAAATATATTTGAAATTATTTGAATAATTATTTGAATAATTTTATATGAAATTATTTTAAAAGGGCACAAACCAAAAGCAATATTCTATTTCTAAAAGCAACCAAAATCTAAATATATATACTACTAAGATCAAAGTTGTTTCATCTTTAACATTTTAAAAAGCTGAATGACACTGAACATGCCAAGAGCTAGTTTCTTATATAAGTCGTAATACATTTATGCTCTTAATTTTCTAAAACATGTTTTGATTTGTTAGAACTATGGGAATTACAAATTTCTAGTGTAAGGGAATCCTAAATTGCCTCCAGGTTCTGTCACATTTTGGGTACCTCAGACCATGTACCCTGTGGGATCCTACATCACAACATTTATCACACTTTATTATTGTGGTATTTTGTCTTCTCTCTCCAAGTTCAGAGATTAAGTTACTTCTCCTCATAGTGCTCCCAGGCCTAGCAGAATTCCAATACATGGTGTATATTGATGTTGATAAAGGTCTTTCGTGTTATCAATATTTAACACTTCTTTGGAATTGGCTCAAGAAGTCAGTATATTCTCTTATGGCAGCTTAGGTTCAAAGGAAATGAGTAATTGACCATGAAAATACACAATATGACCCTTGCTGTGATTATAGATTCTCTGTTATTTTTTCATCCATTCATTCATCCATCTATCCATTTTAAGAATTAGGTTTCTGATTCTTTGTCTGCCATATGACATTGTTAGTGAAAATAAAATTGCACAATTAAAATCCTTATGAGTTACCTCTACTTTAGTCAAACCCATCTCCCATTTTGTTGTATTTAATTACTAAGTTCAGGTTTGGATTTCATTACCCGGAGATGCTTATAAACAAGACGCCAACATGAGCTTAGCTTCCTCTTGCGTTGGATATTTTCCTATCTCCTGCTCAGCCTCATTGAAAAGGAGCATCCTCAAAGAGGGACTCAACATGCATAAGGAACCTGTGGACTCTCAGTACTGTGGAGATACTATAGTGCCAAGATCAGTGAGGGTGCAGGGCTGCAATTTATGCATAAAGCTGGAAACAATTCCAGTAGATGGTGACCAAACCTAAGCCTGTCAAGAACTAGTTTATGAGTGGCTGTGGGCCCCTGGCTGAGAAAACAATGTGTGGCCAGCCATTCACAGACATCTTGGTGTGCATTTCCACACTAATGGCTTTATGCTTGCTACCTTTTGCCCAAAACATATTCTGTGTCACGGTCAGAGCAGGGGAAATCTTTTAGAACATATCACATCAACTTTCATTATGATTTAAATTTTGCCAAAACTGTATGTAATATAGACTGTCAAAACACAGATCAATAAAATTCTAATTCTGAAAGGCAAAATGAGTAAGACATTAACTAATAATTGATCATCAGAGCAAATTCCCACACATTGACTTGTACAAGACTACTCATAGCAGCTTTATTCACAATAGTCCTAAACGCAAGCAATCCAAATGTTTATCAACAGGTGACTTGACACACACTTCGCGAGATCCTTATAATGGAATACTAATAAAAAGTGTAAAGAAACAACGTAGATGACTCAAAAAGTTATACTGAGTGAAAGAGGATACAGAGTACACATCATGAGATTCTATTTATATGAAATTGTAGGAACAAATCTAACTGGGGTAGATAAGAAACTGCTATACTTGGGCTTGGGTGAGAATGGGAGACTGAATGGATCTAAGAAAAGCCCTCTATATTGATTGTTGTGGTAGCTACACAAAGCATTTATTTGTCAAAAGGCGCACCCACAAACACTACACACACACACACACACACACATTTCTTATAAATAATACATCAATAAAGTCATTTTTTAAATTAAACTAATTAATCAAAATATTTTTGGTGTTTTAATATGATTAGCTCTTTAAACAGTATAATTTTGTCACACTATCTCTTTTACGAACACTTTCTTTTGCACAAAATAGTGGTGAAATGCCCTGAAAAATGTCTTACATGTAATTATCTAACTTTTCTTCTACTTCAAGAATCTTTGTTTAAAAAAAAAAAAAGAATCTTTGTTAGCAGAAGATTTTGGTGGTAACATTTTAAATTGTTGAAAATAGCAAGAGAATATATTCTGCATCTAGCACATATTATTTAGCAAACATCTGTCACATTAGATACCTGACATTAGATACAAATTACTTTTCAAAAGTCAAAAAAAAAAAAAAAGTAATAGCTACCTTTTAAATCAAAGATAAATCAAAAAGGGAAACTAATAACCTCTTAGCAAGTACTTTACTGTGGGGAGGGGCATATGTTTAACATTGACTAATAGTGTAAGAACAGCCTGATACTTATAAAAAAGGTTTTCTGGGAATTTTTGAAAATGTCTCCTTTCCCCTGCTGAGACACATATGGAAATGATGCACCCTTGCTCACAGGGAAATTGGTAAATGAGAATCACTATAATCAGAAACTTTTCATATTTAAAGATGTCAGTGGTAAATGCATGATGCTCAGAAGCATAGACATGATTTAGCCGTCTTCTCTTCTCTCCTCCTACTTCTCCATTAAAATTCTCTTTTATGTGTATCAGTCAGTTTTCTTGTTGCTAGAACAAAATACCTGACACTTGCAATTTAAAGGAGGAAAGGTTTATTTGTCTCTCAGTTTCAGAAGTTTTATCTATGGTGGGCCATCTCCAAGGCAGGAAACATCATGGCAGAAGGATAAGGACCTGGCACAGCAAAGCTGCTCTCTTCACTGTGTCCAGGAAACAGCATAAGAGAGGAACAGCAGAAAAGAAGAGACCAGGGACCAGATATAGTCCCTGAGGTCATGCCCCTTGACCCTATCAGCTACATCCAGAAGTGTGCGTTACTGATCTCTCAAGACCATCAAGTTGACAATGAAGTTTAACTGTCACAATCACAGTAATGTTTGCTGAGAGGGTTCCTCTGTTCTTTCTTTCCATTGCTGGGACGAAGATGCCCAGTGACTTGGGGAGGTTCATGTGTTGGGATGGCGGTGTGCCAGTTCACTGTGTGATCTGATTGGCTGGTGTGCACTCTGCCTATTGAAGTGTGATGTATAGTGGATACACTGTGCGAGGGATTGTCTTCCTGACATCTCCCACAGTGCAGTGACAACCAAGATCCCAACACGATCTTCCTTTCCTCTTACATTTAGTGTTCCCTGTCTCCTGCCCAGTGTTGCTGACTCCTGCTGCTGCTTACTCCAGCTGAGGCTTCTTGGTGATTTCTACTATCAGCCCTGGTGGTCAGCACTTCCTGGATTTGCCTGTGCTTCTAAAATAACCATACGTGTACCTTTTTCTGAAAGCCTCTGTTTGTCCCCTTGTTAAAATCTGTCTTGGTCATTTAAATCTTGTTTTGTGATCCTTTGGTCTAGTCATCAATTGCTACACAACAGTTTTGTATACTGACTCTCTACCTTGAGTTCGGGGTGTTCATTACACTCAGTTGTATGGTGAGTATATTCTGGTCCTTTCGAGATGGATTGGGTCCGGGGCCTAAGACTCATTCATTATTGTTCTGCCCTTATCTTTACCTATTGCATATTACAGTCTAGCAATTTTGCAACGTTTTCTCCTCTTTCTCTATACTCTCTATGCTGCTTATTCCCTGGCACAGTACATAGTCTTCGGGGATGGAGCTGTCATGCATATGATTATTTTTGTAGTATTTTAAGCATGCAGTTGAAACAAAATGCATTATTAAATCAGAAATTATAAATTCTGACCAATAATAATACTCCATGAATCTGGAAACATCTTAAGGAAGCAAAATTTGAGGGAAATTTAAATGTTAAGCATAGATTTAAAGATATTGGATAGAGTCAGTTCTTTTCATCACCTCACCAAAGATAATTGTAAGTGATCCAGAATGATAGATAAAAATCAATACTTAGAATGTGGGAGTGGTGGAAAACAATTTTTTGGCAACTGATTAACCCATCATAATTTTGATGAAAGTTATCTGATAACAGAAAAATCCATTATTTTGCCAAGGTAAACACAAGCAAATATAGCTCTTAATTTCAATTTCTCAGATTATAGCAACATACTTTCCCTTAATAATAGGAAGCTGCTTTGGTTGTTTATTAATAAACCCACTTTTGTTTGTGCTCTTTCCCTTCAAAATGAGCAAGATTTGTAAAAAGAAAATGGATCAAAGAAAGAGATAACAATCCTTTGAGACCGTAATGAGATAGAACCACATTACATTCCCACAGACTGATGTAATGATAACTTTCATATCTAAAACATAATACGTTGGTCTAAGATTACTACTTTTTTTTTTGTACTTAGAACATTCTCTTTATTTTTGGCCTTATTTTCGGCCTTTATTTTTGGCCTTACGTGTCCCTTATATGTATTTCTCAGAGCATTCATAGAATACACTCTGCCTGTTGTAGAAAAAATTAAGCTGAGATTATTCCAAATGCATTTGGAACAGATTTTTAGAGCTTCTGCCCAAATGACAAATGACAAGAAGGCGGTAACGTATTCTTAATCCACTCTGACTTAAGTCTCATACTGAGGCTAGGTCGTGTAAATATTCCCACCACAAGCTGCATATTTGCTTATTTCTACCTTTTGAACATTTAACTCATTTTTTTCTAAGTGTCTTGTTGGGCTGAATTTAATATGCTGATGTCTGTGCTTTCAGTTAGCCTTATACAGGATATTTGCAGCATGGCTGTTTCACATCACTCCATACCTGTGTTAGAGATTTGTTGGCCACGGACATATTTACAGGAGGAATGTTCTCTTTTTGTTCACTTTTTTGCTACTGTAGTTGCTGTCATGTTCATGCCCATGCTCCTTTTCAGGGCAGTGAACCACCTAACTGCAACATCTCCTAAGCATCTGTTTTGAGAGCAAGACTCTTTCCTAGCTGTGTTGATGGAAATGGGATTTATCCATAAAAATTGACAGCTGAATCTCATCTTCCCCTCAGGTGGTTTCCTAATTATAATTTGTTCTGGGCAGTGACAGGAAATAGAAAAATAGAAGGAGAGAATCTCTTGTACTGCTGCGAAGCGCACAGGATCCGCGCGTCCTGGGAGCTGAGGAAAATCACCCAGGGAAGAGCTCAAAGGCACCGTCTGGTTGCAACAGTGCTGTTTGGGAAACTTGGTCAGGGGGTTAAATCTGGCTCCAGCCTGAAGCGAACTTGACTAATGATGGGCCCAGTGATTCAGTGATTTCTATGCCCAAACACGCTGGTGCTTAGGATTTGAAATTGTCTTTCTGAAAGTGTCATCTAGTACCATAACTCTGCACCCAAACTCCTATTTGTAAGTAGTCAGAGATCAAACGTGCAGCACTCAGACACAGAGCAGTGAGGGGAAAATCGAAAATCGCCCCTGATGTCGTAATTGCCGTGCGCTTTTGAAAGCATAGCTGGGAGGCTACTATTCATGCCTGAAACTCTGAAGTTTTGTTGACTTCGATGGTAGTATTGTCTGCTACTTAAAATTATGAGGAGGCCTGGATGAACCTAAGCATCTTGCTTGTTAGAGTGCTGTTTTGTATATAAATTGCACTGTTCCCAGAGCAATGTGGGGAAAAGAGGAAGACTGAGGTAATTACTGTAATATCACGGGATTCTTAATTAACAAAACATACCAAGATAAAAGGTGGTGTTTCATGAGAAGCCATTTGTTTGAGTTAGCCTTTCCTCTGTCTTTCTTCACTCTCTCTTTCCATCTGTCTAAATTTTTCTTTCTCCAGTTAATTTCTTTATTTTCTCCTTAGTATAATTCGGTTTCTTTGTCACTTACCCCTGTGATTTTCCTCCATTTTTTCCTACATGACTAATGAGCTAAATCTGTTGAAAAAATAAAAACACATTTAGACATACTTTTTCTGAGATATCAGGAGCAAGAGGCATACACGTCTATTTTAACAGGTTGTGTAAATCTCAGTTCTGTAAATGCTCTCTAGAAAATTTACATAAAAGGTGGGCATTGGCCAGAGCCATGAGAGCTTGACAATTAGTTGCAACTTACCCCAAACGGGGGATGACGTCCATCTTAAAAAGAGCTCGTCACTTCAAACATGATGTCACTTGTGAAATGAGTCAACACTCTGGCATTCTACTGTGAGTGCAGAAAGGGGTATTTGGAGAGATTCCTCCATCTGATGTTCAGGCCAACAGCCCTGTTACTATACATTTGCAAAGTTTTATGTGGACCTCCCTTAAAGTGCCTGAAGAAGAGAGATCACATCCCTTTGTGTCCCAGTATCTTCCTTAGCCCCAGTGAAGTGTTCAGGGAACCAAATTAAAAGGATCAGACTATTACTTGTGGATAAATTCATAACCACTAGAGAGAAAACGGTTGCTGGCGTCTAACCCTCACAACAGTGCTGCTTGGGTGAATATGGCCACGCAGTGCTCAGCTTCTCCTACAAGCTAGAATGAACATGTCAGCACTGATTTATTTAGGGTGGCTGCTTTCCATCTGAAGGTTAGTATCCTTTTGAAAATCTTCTCATTAAAATATTGCTTAGAATGTATAATAGTTGTTAGATTTGTATACCTTACTAATATACGAACTAGGAAAACATATTCTTTAAGTTATAAAAGTATAATAGTAGTGAATTTTGTTTATACTACCCACACTTAAATGAGATTTTTAAAAATATTTTGTTTCAAATGTAGGAGGAACAAGGTTGGAATCTTGTGACATTTTTGCTGTTTCTAGTGCCGTTTGCCTAACAAAATGAACAACCCAAAATTCATTCTTAGTAAGTTTTAGGTGAATTCTTTATCAAAGATGGAGTAATCCAAGCTCCATGATGTGCTTTTTGATTTGAGTGTGGCAGTAGATTAAGGTTGGAATGGAAAGTGAACCCTTTGCTCAGAAGTGTAATTGTGCCAGCCTGGGTAAAAAGGATTCTTTGAAGTAGGAAGCAGTCACTTTATGATTTTAGAGAAATAAATGCAGAAGACAGCCAAGAGATGACTAAAAGAGTTCACTTTTGAATAGGACCTTTGCAAAATATCTGGGGGACATGAATGACAACTATTCATGAAAAATTTGAAGACATTCTTTACTTGTCATAAAAAGTTTTCAAATTTTTTTTTAAGATAATGAAAATATTGAGCCCCCAGAGTCCAATTTATTGTGACTTTTTTTTTTCCTTTTCAGAATGTATCTACTCAATGTAAGAAATGAAACGTATCTTCATTGTTTAGATTGTCATTTTAACTGGGAAATAATCTTTCACTTTCTATTTTATTTTTTATGCTTGAATATAAACATGACTCACATCTGACTGTTAGAAACTAGACACCTAATACTCATAGCTCATTGACCCATGTATGTGGTCTGATCATGGTGGCATATGAAATCTCACAGGTTCTTCATTTGCTGTAACAAATTATGGATCTAGATATTTTCCTGCCCTTGGTAGCAAAGGAATCAGGACTTATGATTTGTTAACTGCTCAAAGTAGAGTGGATTAAGGGAGTTATCCTTTCAGTCCATGGAGAGACATTATGGTAGCAAAGAACACAGGAACCTCAACAGGCTATTACAAAATTGGCTTTCAACTGGAGCTGGGAGTGTATTTTTCAATGAGTTTTAAACATGCCTATATTAAAATATCTTTTAAAAATCTTTGCTAGGAGAGAGGTCCACCTTCTTAGTAAACATTTATTCCAGTTCACAGAAAAGCTGGGAAGTTAGAAGGGGTTTGCCCTCAGAAGCGCACGTGCTCTGTGCCTGGAGTGTCCCCATGGGAATCAGTCCCTTTGGGGTCATTCATTACAAGGTGATCCTAATAGCAGTATGCTCTTGACATCATTTATTACTTGTGGTCAACATATAATTAGTATCTTACTAGGAAATTATTCCCCGTTGACTTTGATTTCTTCACCTTTTACACAGTTATTTTAAAGATTGATTTAATCACTCATACATTGTCAAGTTGCAAGTTTCCTGATCTAGAATTAAACAACTCTCACCCACCCTTCATGATAGTAGAAAATGATGTCTACTCTCTCTTTGTGGTTTCTTCTTCCTTACTAGAAGTCTTTTATCTGGGGCAATAATGTATATGACTAAATGTTTAGATTTTTCAAAAATCTTTCCTTACACCTACGTGTGATCAAAAGACTATTTCGTACAATGGTATGTAGGTGAAAATGATGTGGGTGAGTGCAAAAGATGTCCTAGAAGGACTTCTCTCAATTGAAGATATGCTCCTTTGTATCTTTCCACACCCTTCTTCTCACGACCCTAGCTATTGTTACAGCAGAAATCCAGAACTATGAAAACTACTAAGGATAGATTTAACATGCTAGGATATAAAGCAGAAATACAAGGGGTGTGGATTCCTGGAGGCACATAATGCCACCCCAGCTCTAGACTGTTTACTGGTTAACTTACTTCAATAAGAAAGAAACAAGCACATTATTAAGCAACTATTATTTTTCAACTATTATTAAGCAACTATTATTATTAATCAACGATATTATGTTTTCTATTTTGCAACCAACCAAATTAGTTCAGAATTGATACTGCTTCATACTCAGAATGATCATTTAAAAAAATTTGAAATCTGATAGTCTAAGGGACTAAATACTTCGACAGGACACTGTGGACTTTTGAAGTATGTATGGCATCAAAAGTGTGATGATAGTTTTTGCTCAGACTCTTGCCAATGTGACTTTGGTGAATTGCTTTTCTTCTCTAAGCATTATTTCCTTATATAAAAATAGATATCTGGCTCCATTAGCAGTGACTTCCCTTCTTTGACCTTTAGAGACACTTTGTTCTGACTAATGTCCTTCATAACCTCAGGTCTAAAGACCAAGATCAGAAAGAGGACAAAATGTTCAATTCCATCCGAGACTGACTATTAAGAATCCATGCATTATGGTGGAGACGAGCAGCGCTTTCTCAGAATCTTTCCTGAAGTGAACTTGTTAAAATATAATCCCAGTGGTGCTGCTGTGGACGACATTCTTTCTCTCTCTCAGTCTCCACAGGAGACTGTCAGCCTGAAATGCAATTACATGTAAAAAAGATGCAATCGCTGTAATTGGAAGATGATATGGTAGCAAATGATGTGATAGCTGAAGTTGAAATAGCTGGATTTAGGGCAGGAGTATCGAGAATGTTAAATTCTAGAACAAATCAATATTTCTAAAAATGTGCAGTGAAGAGATCCTACCAAGCTACTCCGACTGACAAATAGCTTGGAAATTTTACATTTGTAATTCTGTCTCTCCACCTCTCTCTCTCCCTGGTTCACTCGCACACACATGCATGTACAATAAAGTTATCAGGATCTATTTATCCTGTGTGAGCCTCACTAATACTGTGAATACTTTCTAATAACTTGCAAGAAGTTTCTGAGGAAAAAACTATCGTCTCTTTTATTTATTTATTTACTTATTTTTGTGTGTGTGTGAGGATACTTGGTTCAAAAAATCTGCACTGTCTGGTCAAAGTATTTAGTCCCTTATTATGCTAGATTTCAAAACTTTAAACTTTACCATTTTCTTTCTTATAAAACCATACAGGAGTTAGGGAGGACAGAAGACAAATGCTCATCTTTGCTGCTACCACTAATACTCATGAACTGTAGGCAGCAAAGGTCTTTATTAGCAAAATGTGCAATCCCTCAGTCTCCCTAACCACAGGGAGTGGCCCACTTTAGACATCAGATGGAACAATGAACATCTTTTGTCACAGAGACCTTGCTGAAAAATCAGTGCCACTTCCTCTAATTAAATCCATGTCGAGTGAAAGATCTCCTTAGTTATCACCATCAGGCTGGAGCTTTTCAGTACTTAGTAGCTCCAGAGATTCTGCTTGTGTATTTCCTATCTATTACTCCAAAGAGTGCAATAATGTGTGCTAGAAAGATTTTGTATATTTTATTAGTTGGAGAGAGTAATAAATATAATACGAGAAGAAACAAAATAAATTTAGATAGATATTCTGTTTGTTTCATTCTCCTGCCACCTCCTGATTTTGGGGATGTAAACAAGTGGAATTATATGTACAACCCTCAAGTGAGATAAGCTTCTCTAATTTCTTCAGAGGAATTCCACTTCTTCATTACTTTTCACCAGGAAAGACTTTGCTTTACTCTTTAGTTAAAGGAAAATGGCCTCCACTCTTGTGACTAGCTTCAATACCAATTCTTGGTTCTAGCTTTCCCAGCCTTTTTGTGTTCTCCCTGTAGTGATCTGCTAGTATGTTTTAGAACAGTGTTCCCCACCAATGAGATTGTTGAAAAACAATAATCATATGAGATTAGGACAAATATCTGTGGGGAATCAGTGCTTATGGTAAATCTATTCTTCTTAAAAGCTCCATATTCTATCCCCTATTTGATGAGTAACAATGCCTGAATATACTCAGGGAGATTCTTAATGCATTCTTTAAATAATTCCCAGGTGTGTGCAGGGATGTACACAGTTGATTACTCTATCTGTAGTGCATACAATTTACAGAATGCAAAACAAAGAACAAAACGGCATTCACTACTAATGTGGTATTTTAATACATGAATTAAATGATAAAGTCACATGTAGAAATCTTATGAGTTGTCATTTATGTACTAACAAATAGACATTTAATGTTCGTTTGGTTAGAGTATAAGGCACATAAAAGCTAAAATCAAAAGATATAATTTTCTTTCCTTCTGTGAGAGACAAAAACTATAAATAAGGATTTTTTTTTCCTAGTAAGCCTCTTTCAAGGAATCAAAGGATTAAGAGAGATTTAACCTCACTCACTTTCTAGAATATCTACATGTGTATTTTGCATGCATGTGTGTGTGTGCGTGTGCGTGAGTGTGTTTACTGAAGAGTCAAACTAGGAATGCTCTACCACCGAGCTACCTCGGAGCCCTTTTCATTTTTATTTTGAGACAGATTCCCAGTAATTTACCCTGGAAGACTAAGATTTACAGTGTTCCTCCCTTCGCCTCCATCAGTTCTGGGATTATGTACACGCGCCAATGTGCCTGGTTTACATTTGTAGTCTTACACAGGGAGAGGAAATTCGTCCAGGGTTCTGCCAGATCCTAAAAGCGGCTTCTGATTAGTTAAGCCAAGATTGTATCACGTTCAGTAGCGTTTCTGTGATTACTTCCTTATCAGCTAACTTTTTGAAAACTTGGATTAACATAGAGCCTACTATGAAGTTGACTAGAATGTTCAATTAACTATAATACTCCATTTTCAACCATCCTGAATAGTTAAGACTTTTTAAAAACTCGAACATATATATCCATAATGGTGGAAATGGTTCTCAGAGAGAAAATCGTTTGTATTTAATTTTATTCTCTCCTGAGAAAAAGTATTTCTTCACTTTAAGTTCCTGGCTGCGTCTGTGAACAGGACTAAACATTTCAAGGTGTCCCACTGTTCGTTGTTCTGAGAAAACGGGTGACTGAGGGTGGCTGGAAAGCACAAGGAGCTCTGACAACAAGGGTGGTGGGAGAGGTATGGAGGGTCATTAGAATAGCTACTTTGGTTTTTATTTTGAGGCTATGGCATTAGATTGTGATTGTCCTGGAGACGTGTAGCCTGGTAGTCTGACTATAGTGATCTTGCTCTCCTCCTTCATCTGCATCCCCTGCAGACACACACACACATGTGCGTGCATGCACACACACACAAACATGCAGGTGGACATCTGCACTGTCCACCATACAGACACGCTTGTTGTATGGTGAACATGTGACTGGGAACAAGTAGATGAAAGCAAGACGAAGTGCCTCTGTCCATCTTATATTGCGCAATTTGGCCCTTCTTCACTCTACAACAAAGTACTCTCTGTCCCCAAATATCAACAGTGCTGAAGGTGAGAATCTCTATTCTACAAAGTTGACACTTACACTAGCAAAAGACCTCGAAAGTAGCAGTCTTTAGGGTTTAGTAAACCAAACTTCTATGCATAAGATTCAGGCCCTGAGGCCTGAAAGAGATCTAATAAATATTTTTAAAAATGTTAAAATAAGCCTTTACTCTGTTCATGTTTCATTTCTAAATATACAGTTGTCTGTAAGGATTAATAATAAATTGTGGGGACCAAGATATATCATGTACAGGTACAAAATAAGCATGATAAATGTGATCATTATGTATTCAATGTACCAATACATGTTCTTGGTTAAAAAAAAAGTAAATAATAATAAATTGTGGGTCAGAGGCAATTCATAGATAGTTAGAACTAGGAAGAGTTCTAAGATCATAAATCTCATTTCTGCCTTTTCTTTCTTCCTCTTTACTCCTCCAGTAGAATGCATTCCTACAATGTGTCTGGAAGCACAATGAAAGGGAAAGCCTCACTGTACTGTGTTCCCAAATGCTGCGGGATATGGGAGAAAGTATTTCCCTAATGCAAAATGGTCTCAGAAAGCCTGTTTACACAATACACATGCATACAACCCCTCAAAAATGTATAGCTAGGAAGCCTGTTTATGCAAATAGGTCCAGACAAAGCAACATGGTGTGTTATTATGCCATGCAAAATGTTCATTTTTACCTTGTGATATATCCTGGGCATATATGATTAACCCCATATTATGGAGAGGGAAGTAGTCATGGAGAGTTCACCTAGCTTGATAGGAGCCACATGCTATTACTATTTTAGCTTTTATTAACATACAACTACTTATAAATCTCAATTTTTTCCTCCTATTTTCTGTACTCTATAAAAATGTGATGAGACAGGTTCTAAGAACATTTTGTCTCCAACCCTGTGCCTAACATTTGCCAACTCTAAGCTAGGCAAGATACCCAAGTGTGTTAGCCATTTTTCTACTGCTAGGACAAAATATTTGGCATACACATCTTGAAGGAAGAAAGGCTTATTTTGGCTCATGATTTCAGAGGTTTTAGTCCATGGTCAGTTTGCTCCAAGGCAGAAATATCATTGTGGAAAGCCATGGTGAAGGAAAGCTGCTCACTTTATGGTAGCCAGCAAGCAGACAGAACAAGAGCCCTGAAAAGATACTCTTAAAAGTTACACCCCAGTGATGCATTCCCTCCAAGTAGGCTTTATCATGTTATAGCTCATTCAACTATGAATGACCTCATCAATGGATACAGCCCTCACAATCCATCCACCCACACGGGTGTCTCTTAATTCGATCAAGTTGGCAATCACGATTAACTGTCACACTAGAATGCTTCACCTTTTCCTGGCAAAATAAAAATCACCTTTATTATCATATTTATTAGTAACCATAGTTTTGTATGATTTCTTTTCTCAGATATTTCAATAAAAATAGAGACTTTTATACATTTTGATTGGACCTTGATACTGCGTCTCGCTAGGGCACATGGATCTGGGTCAGGCTATATGGCCCCTCTTAAATAAATTCACTGTCTAAAGAATTTTGTTTTCTGATTGGCCAGTGTGTGTCACCTGTGGTAACATCTGGACTTTGAATACAGTCATATCTATCTAAAGCACAGGAAGCCAGGAATGAGGAAGAGGACTTCCTCAAGGCATACTGTGTTGAATGGGAAGGAGTGACTATGACCATAATGTTTGTACCTGTTACAGGCTGTTGTAAAAGATTCATATGATTATATATCTAAAGTTTGTCACATCCTAATGTGTAGTCCATATAAAAATTTAATAATACAACGGTACACTCAATGACAACTAACAATCTTTTCAACACGTGCTGTGATAGATATGACTTGTAATCTACATGCAAAATAATTTGACTCTCAAGAAAATAATTACATACCACTCACAGAATATTGAAGGTGATTGGTGTTATGCAATTAAAGAAGTGAAAGACAGTGGAGGAAAAGTTCTAATAATTGATGATACTCTCTATCATGAGTAAAGTTGTTTGCAAGTTTTAAACTAATTCGAAAGTTTTAGTGATTCTTCAGTAATTTGGAATGAATATATACTGCTAAAAATCAGAATTGCTGCCCAATCATGCTAGTATGAGCAGAGATGGTATCTACAGAGGACGTAATTATAAATCGAAGGGGGTAATGCTTCAAAGAATAAGCCTAAAAGGGTTATTCAATGATTTTCCCTTTTTGGAGGATCCATATCAATAAAGCTTAATAAGAAATAAGAGTGAAATTACTGCTAGCTGTGAACTTAATAATGCCCTACTGGGAGTTCATTAATACCGCTACAGGTACACTGAAGCATTATCTTAATTGCACATGATACTTTCAAAATTGTCTTTTACAAGTTCTGTGGAAACTGCCCTCTGGAACAAGTGTTGGTACATTTTGTGTTGCTTTTTCTGGCCATGCAACTTCTCCAGGAACAAAGGGACCTCATTCACCTGCTCAAAACAAGATGTTTCCCAGATGACTGACCTTGCCATGGGTGTTGCCCTTATAAAGGGGAAGACTAAACTATGAAGAGAATCCAAATTCAGATGTTTCAGGTTTTTCTAGATAAATGGAACTGCTCCTTCAGTGACATAAATGTTCTGTAATATATTTTGTTGACAATTAAGTTGGTGGGGAAGTAGCATTGGCAATTGGAATTTTTAAAACATTTGCATTAGTATAATCAAGAACACATCTGGACAGGGCTCTTCAGTTACTTTAATAGATGTTGACAATAAGATGATAACTAAGTGAGTATATTTCAAGCATAGGATATCTCTTTGTCTAGTAGCAGTTGACTATGTAGCAATTATAAAATAAAATTAAATTTGGAATACCTCGATCTTCTCAACAAATGTAAAAGTCCATCACATAATCTTACTCAATTTTGTTTATATCAGAAATGACAGAATCATTTTCTCTAGTTCTTTTTAATACACTGCTTATTTTATCAGGTTTCGTTTCCATTTTGACTTGATAGTATCAAAGTTAAATTAAAGAACATTTATTTAGCTAGAAAGAAGACCCAGGATCCCAGACAACACATTTCCCACTTTGTCTGACAACCTCGTTCCTGAGAGGAAAGAAGCTAAGGAAGCAGCAGGGCAACACGTTTATAATGAGACAATCCAGAAGGCCGAGTAGGATAGAGTGGATCCTGAAGTACTGTAGTGTATGTTGCCTACAGGCATCAAGACAAAGAACTATGGAGGAGAGAGAGGGAGAGAGACAGAAAAAGAGACCCTTTGATTTCTTTATCTTTGCATTTCCAACCAAATTTCATCTTTCCTTGTCCTCTGATCCAGTGAGGAGTAAGGAAATTCCAGAAATAGTGTGCCAAGGAAAAGAGTAAGAAAAAGTGTTTTCCCTGGTTCCTGGGACTGGTTATAGATCTATTCTGAAGTGCCAGGGGTCTCTCTGGCCATACCAACCATGTAGTTTGAAGACACACCAAAGGACTCTTATTTTAGGAATATTCCATTCATATATTTACTGGCTTATTCATTAAACAAATACTGATCCTGTTCCAACTATTCCCAGCAGTGTACTTTCCAGTGGTGAAACGATAATGAATGAGGTCCCTGCCCTCCATGAGGTTAAGTACTCTCAAGGAAGGGAGAGAATAATAAACAGATGATTATACAAATAATTCCTTAATTAGAATTATGCAGCTTGTGACCAAAGAAAACTACCATCCCAGAAGAACTCATCAATCGCCCTTCCTATAAACGCACTGCTTTCTAGGGTAAATATGGGGAGATTAAGAGGGAGCATAGCATGCCTCTTAGTGATTACTGTGTGCCACTAACTGGATAAAATCTAACTTTAGATTGCTTTTTCGGTTCATTAAAATAATTTAAGCAACCCAATCACTTGTATAGGTGAGATATGAATATTGACATCTCTAAAGTGTTTATAAAAGTGTGTATAATACGAGTTATTTACTTGTCCATTTTAATTATTTTTCAAGTTGATTTTCCCCTGGCGGTGTTTGGCTTACATTTAGTGGACTTCTTAGAAACATACATTTGTATATATATTTTAAAGATTAAATTAGGAACAAATGAAATTGGGCTATTTATATTTTTAAATAAAAATTTGGAGTGTTTTACATCTTATTGTTTACAAAAGAATGTGTTTTATTGCTACTTTTATTCCCTCTTTGCTTATTTCCACATAAATTTTGAATGATAATTTTGAGATGTAAGACATGTTCTATCTCAAAACTTGATTATTTGCATCTTTTTATCTCTTGTCATCAAAATCACACTCCTTCTGTTTTGGCAGAAATAACTGGAGAAACAGAGGAGATTTTTTTTGAGAAAGAGATTTGGTGATGGGAGGTACATTTTCAACTATTTGAATAAGTGAAATTAATCTTGTTCCCAACTGTAGCAAGAAGGGAAAGCACAGAAGACTACAGGGATGCCGGTTTTGGCTTCCCAACAAAAAAGTGATGGCTATTTTGGAAAAAGGCAACCCGCCATCTCCTATAGCTCTGTAGAAGTAATCCAAGTGCCATACAGAGACTGGCAAGGAGTTATAATTTCTTAGTTTTGTAGATTAATTGTTTGACCATGCAACATGTCCTAAGGAACTCTTAAATATCTAGAATATCTTTAGACGATCTTTGGTATACGGCCATTCCTGTGTTAAAATTTAATACTTCAAGAGCTGTTGGCCTGGCTGTCCAAATTCTACGATGTAATTTTTCTCAATATAAACTAACTACAGTCAGCTTTGTATAATTTAAAGAATAGATCTACAATCTACGGCAAAAAAGAAAAATCCACATGAAGTGTATTCTTCCCTTGAACTTCATTAGGAGGAAATGTGACTGTTTCCTGTGGAAATAAATTGATGCCATTTTATTCAGTAAGTCAAATTATTGTCAATGTATTCAAGTTGATAATTAGCATACTCAGTAACTTGAAGGTAAACCACCAGAGATGATTGAACTTCTTTTTCATAAAGGAAATGTAAATAATTTGTATAAGAAGGGTGAAACTTAAAAGTCATCCAATAGGATATCTATTTAGTGCTTTAATTTTCACAATTTCTGTGTTTTGTGTCTATAATTAAATATAAAAATGATAATGACATGTAAATTTTCTTTTTATCCATAAAACACTGGCTACTTTTGACTATCAACTTAAGAAAAGTCCCAGTCTGTGACATTTAAAAAGAATGTCCTAGAAGAATTTAAATGTTTAATGTAAAAAAAATGCAGATGTATGGTCATGAAATCTAGGTGACAATATACAATCAACAATATAGAAGATTCTTCTTACCAGTGAGAATCTAGAAGCTATAAAGTAATATATAGATATTATCATAAGAAAATATGTTTGTATGTAAAAGATACAATAAATAGTATTAATTACATATTATTTTTCAAATTTAAATGTATTCATAGTTATTTTATAGGCATGGTGGTAGACATAAAAGGCTTTTATATGTGAATTTATTTAAGCAAAGGAGTATAAGAAATTGAAAATGTAACATAAATAACAAATTAGGTAGTATATATTTATGGTAGTGTTCATAACTTTGTATAGGTTGTGGGACGAAATACCAGGCACATTTGCACATGTTTAAAGATTGAAAATCTTGGTTTAAGCCAAATTTTCTTTCACAATTTTTTTTACCAACAAAAATTATATTCATTCAGATATAGACTACCTCACTGGTCAACTGTAATTATGCGTAGTCATGCATTTATGAAAATGAGAAGCAGTGGAGAAATTTGTGAAACTCAGTGAAAGCAGTCTTCATAAGTATGATAAAATGAAACTTTCTTGAGGTGTATTTCTTTTTTCATATCCAGTGGGAATAATCTTCCCGTTAAGACCTCATCCAGTTAATTCTGAATATCAACTTGATTGAATGCAAATGCTCCTGGGGAGGTGATTTGATTGGGAGGACCCCAACCTCATTGGTGGGTTAGACCGTTGATGAGCTCAGAATTGACCGACGTATTAGGAGGTGGGTTCTAGATGGAAGAAATGGATTGTGGGGCATGACTTCAGAGACTACATCCGGTCTCTCAGAATTCTTCTCTGACTCTTTTTCTGTGCTGTGCCTGCTGGTCATGATGAAGTGAGCAGCCTGGCACTAATAAAAAGAATTTTAAAAGAGAACATTACATTAATTACAGAGCAGCACATCTTAGTTTCCTTTCTTCCCTTCGTGCTATATTTTTCCACCTGCAATGTCTGGTAAGTTGAGTAATTTGTAGGACAATGGGTGCACCTTGACACCATAATGTTAAGTGAAATAAATCAGATACACAAGCTTAAATATTGCATGATTTGTCTTATATGAGAAAACCAAAATATAAATAAAGATCAAAATAAAAGATGGATAATCAAAATAGATAGATTTTTGTAAAAGGGAAGGGAACCAAAAGATAGAGTGGGGAGAGATGAGGAGGAAAGAATGGAAAATGAATTAGAGATGTGTTACATACATGTACATACATGTACAAACTCCCCACATGTAATCACTTACACTACAAACATGTGCTAATGGAAAATAAAGCCCGGAGAAAAACTGAAATGAATTATTGTACAGTGAGTCAATTACTTGAAAAATTCCCCCTCAAAAAAACTGAAAGTTATTAAAAGTAATAGCATTTTTAACAAGGGTACAAGACAAAAACTAAATATGCACAAATTTTTAGATTTCTACATTCCAAAAATAAGAGAATAATATATGATGCAATGAAAATAACAATTATTTAGGAAGATAAAATGTAGGTATATCAACTCTACCTAGGTATAATTCTTATAAATATCTTAGTGGAAAAAAATACTCTAAATTTTATATGGAAAATTGAACAAATGTAATGACCCATGGTCATTTTTAAAGGAAGAGTTACAACTATTAAAGTCTTAAAATTTTGCCTTCAACGAAAGGTTAATTCTTTATCTTCATAAGAAAACTGGGAAAAAGGAGGATTTTGTGGCAGAAAGTATAGCTAGATATCAAGAAGAGAATGTAAGGGGTTGGGGACTTAGCTGAAGTGGTAGAGCACTTGTCTAGCAAGCACAAGGCCCTAAGTTCAATCCCCAGCACTCCCCTCAAAAAGAAGAAAACACAAGTGAATTGTTAGAGATGACTAATAATCATGTAATCAGTGGTGTGTTCCAATTATAACACATACCTCCAAATCATGACTATGTAAGCTTGACCAGGGGGTACAGTCTTGTAATCCCAGCACTATAGGAAGCTGAGGCAGGAGAATTGCAAGTTTGAGGCCAGTCTAGGCAACTTGGTGACTTAGTGAGAAACTCTCACCTGGGCTGCGGATATAAGTCAGTGCAAAGCCCTTGGTTCAGTTCCCATTATTAAAAAAACAAGACAAAACAAAACAAAAACACTGTGGATTTACACATTAGCTCGAAAACAACTATGAAACCTCTTACCTAAATAAATGTGCAATGTCGTATTTCATAGGTTACACAAAATTTTTGTGTCCTGCATCTCTAATCCTAGGAGGATTACCTTTATAAAGTCATATTTTTGCCTTAGAAATGAAACCCATTTTCTCTGTCCTTCCTTATTCTAGCATCATTATATGCACAGTATAATAATAAGTATCACTGAATAGAGGATGTATACATGATCCTAAAGGAAAATAAGGGTTTAAACCAGGAGATATTTCTTATTTACTCTGGAAGGGATACAACAGAGATGGCAATCATTTTCCAACTGTGTGTGGTAACTAGGAAAAATTCTGTTTCACCACGATTTTTATTACTCAAGTTAGGGGCGCAGTTTAGAAAATGAATTTGCATTGGGGTGCTTCACAATTCTGATGTTTTACAGGAGCCACATAAATGCAAATTCAAGTAGAAGGCTGGATGTATCTTTATTAGCACTCTTTCAAAGGTGGAAAGGGGTTTTGGCAGGAAGGCATCTGTGCAACAGCATGAATCTTGTACATTTCCCCAAGTTGAAATTGATGGAAATGTATCGACATGCTTGGCTTCTCTCCTTTTTATTTCTTGTGAGAAATAGCATCTCTCTCCCTTCCTTGATTTTTCTGCCCAAAGCTTTTATTCATTTGATATTTTCTTTACGTGAAACTTATAACCTCCAAACTATAAACATCATGTAGGTAACTCATCCTATTAAGGTATCTGTATGAGCTTCATCTAGGTATTTAAATAAAATGTTTTAACGGCAGTCTAAGAATGACGAGAAAAATAACTTTTACCGACTATGTAGTCCACCCTCGGGGCAGATATCAGCCTGGAATTCTTGATTTTTTTTTCTTTGCTTTATGCTTGCTATTAAAATATTTTAGTAACATTTTAACAGATTTTCATGATTAAGACTCCAGATATTTACATTGGGCAGTTTCAGGTTTGAGTAGAGTTCTCTGTTTACAGCTTCTTAACAGGAGGCAAGGTCCTATTCTGCTTCTACTTTTCAATTTCTTTGTTTGTAAACAAGTTAATAATAGTATCACATATAGTACAGAATAGCATCAAATAGCATAGTATATTAGAGTATTTGCTGATGATTAAATAAGGGAATGCATATGAAACTTTCAGAACATGGCTGATATATATATATATATATATCTTGTCAGTAACAAACCCCATCCTACTTGTGGCGCACCTCACTAATTGAGATGTTTGGGTAGAGACCCATCAGGAGAGGTTAAGACTGAGTCAAGGAGGGAAAGCCCGCCCTCCCAGTGATCATGGCACAGAACTGCGATGTGAGTAGGTTGCGTAAAGGATGGTGAGTGATCTAAAGTCACAGTCAGTTGAGTAACTCTAATGCAGACCTACAAATGCTAGCAGAGAAATGATTTTTCCAGCAGTAGAACTCAGCCTTAGACAGTGGCAAAGAAGTACACTCCAGGAAATCTGCACACAAAAAATACAAATATGTTAATGCCGAGTGAAATTTTCAGCACTCAGGGTCAATTTGAGTTTGGCTTTGGCATGTTTGGGCAAATTATTGGGCACAGACTGAGAAAATATCAGAACTGGACTTTATATATTTGAGAAACTGTTCTGATAAAGCGTGAGTAAATGCTTGGAGTGCCTATAAGCAGAATTGTGTCAGGGTTGATTGTCCCTGTGTATAAATTAATTGTACTAGTTCTAGATTACTACTTGCTAGAGTTAAGAGAAAGAATGGCGTTCGGGAGTGGAGTACATTGTAGCAATAAGTCATATAGGGATGCTGACAGGATGCTCCAAGCTGGGGTCTTCGTCCACGGCTAATTTGGGGGCTATCTTTAGAGTTATTTATTTATGTATTTTACAGTACTCTGGTAAAACTCGGGAGCCATTCTGTCACTGAGCTATATCCGGAGTGCTTTTTAAAAATTTTTAAAATGTGGAAACAGTTTCTTACTAAGTCACCGAATTTCCCACACTTGGCTCAAACGGTGATCCTCTTGCCTGAGGCCCTGTGGCACCATGCCTGGCACTAAGGTATTTGAGACCCCAGGCAGGTCCTCTTTCTATATACCTGACTGATTTGGCTAAAATCAATGAGTCAGAGCTACTCACCAGCCAAATATCACATGAGCCTGAGAAACAAATAGAGTAATATGTTTGTGTTCCCCGAATCTGTCTATGAGACCCTACAAATGCAAGTTTTAGAGTTCTTCAGGACAACTGATTAGTTCTGGGTAGAGCGAGAAGACAGAATATTCCCTAAAGGAAAAAGATGAGAATCAAAGGCCCTTGTGGGCCACACAGATGTTGCTGCAAGTGTGTTCAATGTCAATCTCCCCCCACCCCACCCGACGGGTAACTTAGAAAGTTTTGAGGAAAACAATGCAAAGTGCAATAACTACTAGGGTGAATGCCTTGCGTTGGGGGAAATGCCCATGCTTGGTGCTGGGGATGTTACTGAGCTGCTTTGTAAATGAAATCATCCATGAGCAAATGAAGAGTAAATTAGATAATGCATGAAGCTTACTTAGCTACTTCCTTGCAGGTTATTGAGGATCAGTGCAAAATGGCTGATCTCCGTGAATAATCACAAGTTATATCAACTAAATCAATCTCTATACATACTCATGAAGGTATAATGTTTTGTAGCGTGGTATCCAGTATTTGATAGAATGGTTATTAACCATTTCTCCTAACCAACCATGACTTTGACTTTGTAGTTTCCACGCTAGCTTCATTCTCATTCCTAAGAGGAGATAATAAAAGAGCAAGACACAAAATACAATACTTCTGCACTGCAAAGAAGTGGATGGTTGGATTTAAGTGACCTAAAATTACATGATAGAAGTTTGGCAAAACACACATCTCCTTTACTGCTCCAACGGTGTACTTCAAGTAACTTGTCACGAGTGTAAATGAGTCTCTTCCCTCCTGAAGGTGTGCTCTCACGTGCTGCTTTCTTGTCATTGCAGATCCCCCAGATTAGTTATGCATCGACGGCACCCGAGCTCAGTGATGACCGGCGCTATGACTTCTTCTCTCGTGTGGTCCCTCCTGACTCCTTCCAAGCCCAGGCCATGGTAGACATTGTAAAGGCCCTAGGCTGGAATTATGTGTCTACTCTTGCATCTGAAGGAAGTTATGGAGAGAAAGGTGTGGAATCCTTCACGCAGATTTCCAAAGAGGCAGGTAGGAAGCGATTGCACTCATCCAACTGACCCCCTTTAAACATCTGTGGCTTGCGGGGTTCTCTTCAGACAGATAATTACTCTGTCCTGCTCTCGTATTCTCCAAGCTCTGAGAAATACTTTTGTAAAATCTTCTCTTGTAACACATTGTTTTTGGAAAGATTTTCAGAAGTGTGAAACTGAAGTCTCTTAAATCCTAGAAGAAGAAATGAAGAGGAAAATATGTATTAAACTGACATTTTATTTCTGCCTAATAGCTAACAAGATGGATTCTAGCCTGTATATAGAAACCTGAGAAAATGGCTGGCTGTGTTTCCTTGTGGAAGCACCCACCCCCAAAGGGGGAGAAATGTCTCAACCACTCCCCCAAATGGGGAGAATTATCTAGTTATGGAAATCCAATCACAGTGCTACTTGATTTGAAAAAAGAGTAATAGCTATGACTCAAGACTTGCTGACTTGGCCAAAACAAATTATCCAGGATGTAGAATGTAATTAGGCAAGTAGTCCTTCAAATGTTAAATTGTTTGGGGAAAGACAATACTATTTAGTAGCACTTAAAGACAATCCTTTTATGTTTGTTTATTCAGCTCAAACTAGAAGTAATGGGTTCAGAGGTTTGCCCAGCTGTCTTCCATTGAGGAGAATTTGCAAATGAGAAAAAATTCTCATGCTTAGGAATCTTAATGAATATTCAAGTTTCCCCATATGAAAACATGGGATATAGTATAGTACATATGCTTGAGAATTGCTATACAATTCTTATACTTAAATACAACTGTCAGTTTTATTTGTAAGAATTTTTGTTACAGTGATACATACATCCCCATGTTTATAGCAGCACAATTCATAATAGTTAAATCTTAGAAGCAGCCTATGTCCATCAACAGATGAATGGATAAAGAAAATGTGGTATTTAAACACAATGGAGTACTATTGTGCCATAAAGAAAGATAGACTTGAGTCATTTGTAGGAAAATGAATGTGCCTTGAGACCATAATGCTGAGTAAAATAAATCAGACACACAAGCTTAAATATAACTTAGTTTCTCTTACATGAGAAACTCAAATTATAAATAAAGATCCAAGTAAAAGATAGATAATAGGAAGTAGGGAGATAGGTTTTTCTTAGATGGGAAGAGAATCAAGTGATGGAGGGGGTGGAGAGAAGAAGAGAAAGGGGATGAAAAAGAATTAAGATGTGCTATGTGTTTGTACCAACTGCATAAAGGCATGTAAACATTGTGTACTACAAACATGTACTAATAAAAATGAATTTTATCCAATAAAAATTATTATTGACTAGTACAGTGAAGTAACTATAAAAACCAACACATAAACCAAGCATAGAAACAGAGGTCCATTTCATGAGAAAAGATGTCACAAATCCTGAAGACAGGGTTTTCAGTGTTTGACTATCAGACTACACATGTATTCAGATATGTACTGCTTCCCACTATGCCTGACATCTTTACATGGCTACTAAAAAAAGCTGGAGTTTGTTTGTAAATCTCTTATTTTTAATTCATTCCACCCTCACTAGTCATAATTTCAAAATTCACTGGAGACCTGGCTCATTCCTGTATTCTTCCCTCTAATATATTCCCAAAACTGTTAAGCAGATAGCCCCTAGTCATTGACAAATGACATCCTGAACATTTCTAGGTTCCCACACACACTCACACATCTTCCCTTTGGTGCGTTGACTTGGCCATGTATATCTAGTGTCTTCTCCCAAAACTCTTACCACACGGTAATATCATTTCTTGTTTGATTTGGTTTTTATCTTGTCCTCCAAGATTCCAGGAGAAGACTATGTCGGTCCCATTCACTACTGCAGCCCCAAGTTCTATGTTCCTAAAGGGAAAATATCTAGTATAATTCAGTTAGAAATTTATGAAATCTTAACTCTGGCCTTATGGCATGATGTGATTTATAGGCTGCATTAAAATTGACTTCATAGGTCCCCAAAGAAGTAGCTAATCATGTTGGATGACTGTTTTTATTTCTTTGTTTTTTCTCCTGTTTTATTTTTTTGAAACCTGCTTCGATAATACTGGAGGCTGACGTAGAAAAACGCCTAAAAGACACGATAGACGCAAATAAGATCAAGACATAATATGGGTAAAATAGTAAGATAAAGTTCAGAGATAAATTTCAGATACTGTCTTGCATTACATAATTGTTATAAAGGAGTCTCCAATTTAAGCCTGAATTTTGTACTACATAAAGTAAAGAAAGAACGTTGCGTATTCTGTCATGAAGTTTATAAGTCAAAGTTGTGTTGATTGTTCAGTAAAGAATGACTTTCCTTGCATTAGGATCAAGACAAATGTTCTCTAAAGACAAGACAGTGGTGAGAGTAAAATAGTTGTTTCACCTGGTGTTCTTTTTGGTGGTAACATAAGACCTGATATATAATGATTGTGGAAGAAGGAACAGTCTTGTTATATCATTGGGAGTCATTTTGAATAATATCCTTCAGTCTGAGACCATTTCCGCGTGGGTATGAGCAAGCAAAAGGCCATCTGGTGCCGTAGAAATGTGAGAAGATATTTGGAGTTCAGGTAGTAGTTCAAGGATTAATTCTTCTCCTTTTCTCAGTATTATGGCACTTGGTGAGTATTTGTTATAAAAGTTCATTGGAACTATGCCACATGTTTGGTTAACTTAAATAAATGACTAATATGCTTAATTGAATACTTCACCAATAAGAAAAGAAAGAAAGGGTGAGGGGAGGGATGGAGGGAGAAAGGAGTTTTAACTTAAATGATGTGAGAGTAAGTTTGCTAATTCTCCTTGTGAATGAACTAGTGAAAACATGAGATTGGTTCGGTCTGTTTCATTTCTGCAGACTGCTTGAAATGTGAGTATCTTGCTAATCCAAAGGTGATTCTGGTATTTAAAGATACATATTCATATCATATGATCTCTAAAAATCCAATTCCTTCTTCTGGTGTCCAATCAAAGAAATACTAATATATTCTAGTTCTGAAAATCAAAAACTGAATAGAAAAACATGCTGTATTGGAATTTCCTGGATGTACACTTCAGCTGTCCCCAATCTTTTTGGCACCCGGGCGGGTTTTTCGGAAGACAATTTTTCCATGGACTGGTAGTAGGGTTGGGGTGGAAGCGAAAGGTTTCTGAATGATTCCAGGGAGCGTGCAACCAGATCCCCCACCTGCACAGTTTGCACTTTGCTCTCATATGAAAATCTAATGCCTCAGTTGATCTGACGGAAGGCAGCAGTCAGGTGGAAACTGATTGTATACCCTCTTCCTAACTGGCTGTGAACCATTACCTGGTCCCTGGCCCCACGAGTTGGCGATCCCTGAAATACACACACCAGTTAGGGTGTGGTAAACACCTGGATTTGAAAATAGGCTCCGTTACTTCTGTATTTTGAGACATTATTTAACTTTTCAAACCTTAGTATCATCATAGAATGAGATTCATGATGTCTGCTTCGTCAGACTGATAAATAAAATGATGCTCAGGCAAGTACTTAATACCCAACAATCCATGATTATTAGTGTGTCACACTGGTTTTGTATCAATGGGGAGAATTACAGTTTGAATTTGAAAGTTTGAAGATAATTTGAGCAGTAGGTATCTGCCTTCAGTTGTAATTACAAGGTTACTTATTTTATAAGCCAAGTTAGTCATGTTATTCATGCGGCTTCACCATTTAAGTGTAGGAAGACAAGGAAGTAAGTTATTCATGACATCTTCGAATGTAGAGCGAGGGCTTGTGAGTATGTGTTTGTTGATATTTGTGTGTACTAATAAAAGGAAGGACTGACTTCTCTTCTTTCTAAACAGTTTGACTTTAAGCGAAGCCTCTTCCCTCGTGGGACGATTTCATTCCAAAATTTACTTTAGACTATGTCGCAGCTCAAAGGTTACTGATAACACAAAGTGAAAAGTATCTCCACCTTGCAGAGGTGATTTCTCCCATCTCCTTCCCTGACACAACAAATCAGGGTAATCGTGTCAAAGACAAGACGCTGTCCTCTCACGGACACCACATAATTGGTTTGGAGTGTAGCGGCCTGCGCGCAGTTTCTCTAAACCACTGATGGCGAAGCTTGCAGAACTTTCAGTGGTAATGAACAGCCATCTGTAGCACGTGTGACATCACCGCTCCAAGCTGTGAAAGATGGCGTCAGTAATTCTTCTCTCGTGCATAGCCTGGAAGATTTAAATAAGCATGGATGCTGCTTCGTATTGAACTTTCAAAGAGGACTGTAACATGATTTGCTCAGATGATGAGATTTTGTAAAACAGTAATATTTGCATAAATTACTCTGTCATGGATACACATGCAGTGCCAACAAAAGCAATGTATTGCTTTATGTTGCAGAAAAGAGAAGATAATTCACTCTCAATGTGCTTTAAAATTCAGGCCAACACAATAAGCCCTAACCAAGTCATAAAGACTCCTTTTTCTAAGTGAAGGTCATAACAAGTGTTTATGATAGCACATGACACTAATGAATTCCAAATCCTTTAAACCAAATTCATTTTAAGGAATATAAGAGTACAGACTACATATGAGGTGTGATCGAAATACACAGCAGATGCTTACATGAAAGAAACAAAAGGTTTGCAGTAAAAGGCACAATGTCATTAATTCCCCTCAAAATACTCTCCCTCCATTGCAGCACATTTTTCGTATCATTCTTCCTGCTTTCTACTGCAGATTTGGAAGTCTTCTTAGGTGTCTTTAGTTGTACTTTCATGGCTGCCTTGAAGTCTGAAATGATTCGAAATGTTTCTCACTCATGGTCATTTTGACCTTTGGGAAGAGCCAGAAGTCACCCCAGATCGGGTGAACAGGGTGGATAAGAATGCACCGCACTATTTTTACGAGTCTGCTTTTCAGTTGGAAAATGCTCAGCAGTTGTATTCACCATATATATATTTTCATCACACTTCATAAAGATACTCACAGAAGAGGACTTCCCAAACTACTTTAGAAAGTGGCAAGAATGATGAGATAAGTGTGCTCAAAGTAAGTAGGAGTATTTTGACAGGGATTCATGGCAATGTGTTTTCATTACAATAAATTATTGTAAGTTTAAACATTGATACTATATTTTGATCACTGTTTGTTTATGACTTTTGTAGGCTGTCAGACAATTTCCAGGAGAATCCCAATTGTGATCTTGCCTCACAATTTGGCACAAATAGGAATGCTTTCTTATTGTCAGGGTATTATTATACATGTCACCTTTTCAAATTTTGAAAGAATGCTTTGGGTATCACTTTGGCATTTCATGGCAATTACTTACCACTATTATTTCAGTTAGTCTCATAAAGTAATTATTATTCAGATAAACGGCAGAGCTGCTTTTTAATTGTTATGTTACCTTGGCCTACAGTATTTCCTAGAATAATTAGATAAGGACTTAGTGACCCTAATAGCTATTATTCATCTCCTGTGAGTTAGACTTTGGGAGCTGGATTGCTTCTTAGTGGGTTGTAGTGCTGTTTGCCTCTTTCTTTCATAGACTCCATGTTCCGTGTTGCCATGAGTGTTGCTACTGGTCAGTGTTCTCACCAGGGCAAGGACAAATCCCATGTCCCTACCATCTTGCATAATTCCTGGTACACAGAAGACATTCAGTCATTATTTCATAAGAGAAGGAAAGAAGAAAAAGTTGTATTTTCCCTTTATACCTTCTAGGGAAAAAAAGTATGGAAAGGAAATGCTTACTATGCATAATTTTTCTTCTATGGCACAAAAATTTTTACCCTAAATCTGTTAGCTATAATTTGTTGTAGGTACCCTCATGGAATCAGCACCATTTTTCCCTCTTGCTATTTCTATATAAAACTGATAGGAGTGTCATGTGAGAACACTAACTCCAAGTACCACTATCTACCTTGAATTTGAGAAATTTCTTCTTATTTATTCATTGGTTTTCTTCTCTACCTTGCAAATATGAAAATTTTATTTTTAACATCCAGATAGATTATCTTATGAGGTATTCACTGGTCACAGCTTAAATACAGACATTAGACATATGAGGAATTATTTTGAAGACAAAATCATAAACGTCTTATAGTATTATTTACCTTTAGGTTTTTTGTTTTTGGTGCTGAGGATCAAACTCAGGGCCTTGCATTGAGGCTCTGAACTAAGTCCCTAGCCCGAGGTATCTTTTGAATTAAGTTATCAGCTCTTCAAGAAGAGACTGTATTTTACTTGGCATTGGATTCTCAGTGTTTAGCACAGACATGCTAACCCATGCTCAGTTTGCGGCAACTCTTAAGTATGTTCCCTTAGATTATAAGATTCTTTACGCCTAGGTATTCGCTTTAACCCACAGTGTCACGGCTATGCTTATCTCTTTTAATTCCCACTGTGGGCCCTATACATATACTCTTTACCCCACCACATTCAACCTTCTGTGGTTATCATAATATTCTGTGATTTTGCCTATGCTCTACTCTCTACCTGAATTGCCATTTAATTAGCTATTTTTTCAAAACATAACACCTTGGAGAAAACTCTTTCTTTTCAGTCTTCCTTCATGGTCCTATTCTGAGTTGTGAAATATACGGAGTGATCTAAAAATATGGTGAATTTAAATTTAAATTAAAAGTGTATTACATTTAAATTTTAAATTTAAAAATGTATTACAATCATAGGCACAATGCCATGAATCCCTCTCAGAATACTCCTCCTCACTTCAAATAAACTTGCCATTGTTGCCACTTTTTTGAAACAGTTCTGGGAGTCCTTTCTCAAAAATATCTTTAGTCTTGCTATTTTGGCCATCTTAATGTCCGGAACAGATTCAAAACATTTACCTGTCATGATCATTTTGACTTCACAGGAGAGCCAGAAGTTGTATGGTTCCATAGTCTGTGAATAATGTGGATGAGTACATACTATTATGTTTTTATAAACCTGCCTTTCCACTGGATAGCACTTGGCAGTCGCGCTCACTGTAGTTATGATTACACATCATAAAGACTCATGAAAGAGAACTTCCAGAACTGCTTCAGAAAGTGGTAAGAAAAATGAGATAAGTATATTCAAAGTGAGGGGGATTATTTTGAAGGGGATTAATGGTAATTTGTCTTTTACTGTAACATTTGATTTAATTTATGAATTCACCGTGTATTTTGATCTCAACTCGTATAGATTTGTCTCCATGAGATACAACATGTTCAAGGCCACCTCCATGCATATATTCACGGAAAATGACTACTTCTACAAATTTTGAGAAAACAGACCTGTGTATCATGGTAGAGCTACAAAGACTAGATATTTATGTTCCTAGCCTCCATTGTAACCCAGTCTGGACTAATGACACATACCCAATGCAAATGAATCAAAGTCTAGGAATATCAAGAAGCAGAGGACTGGCACACTTATTTTCCTGATGGCAACAGCAGTAACATTCGCTTTCCCAAAATTGATGTGGTATGCAGCATCAGTTGGCTGTAGTAGTACAATCTTTAACTTCCACTTTCCAGGAGAAACAGAAACAATTTCAGGCCAGCTTATTTGTGTGTCATTGCTTTTTTCTCATTTCATTTCTGTTTATTTTTGGCTTTGATTCTGTCAGCCTAGCCGTCCTTCGTTTCTATTCCCATTCTAGTATATGTGCTACCAAAGCAAGTACTCTGTTCCTATTCTGATTTTTGTTCCCTGGCATTCCAAGTGATTCTGTGAGTTATCTAGCATACTCTAAATACATTATTTTTGTACTTAAATTAGACTTGATTTCTTCTTTTTTTTTTTTTGCCTTCAAACTTCATTAATATAATTACAGGTGTCTCTTTTGTGAGTTCTGTGATACAGTATGTACAATTCTACCATAGATTTTCTTGTATTTCATTGTAATCAACTGTCTGGCTCTCTTCCCGTTTTAGAAAGTTTTTGAGAATATATAATGTGTTGCATTTGATTTTTCAGCACTCTCTACCCAGGATGGTACCCAGCACAGACTAGGTTCAGCAAATGCACAGGAAATTCCAAAATAATGTGTTAATGATCCTGCAGTTGTTGAGCCTGAGGCCATAATTGGTGTAGTGAAGCTGTTGAAAGTTTTTCCTGTTCTGATTTTATAAAACGATCATTAATCTGTTATGATAAACTCCACAGGAGGAAAGATGGAACAGAATATCTGAAAGCATTCCTTATTCTCTTACAGCATGTGTCTGAGTAACTTCTTCAGGCACGTACTCTTCCAGGGGGATAATGACAAATAATGATTATGGTAGTGACAAATAGATAGAACAATCTCAGCTTTCAAAGAAGGACCCGGAAATAGAGAAATCTTAACTAAGCCCCAAAGATAAGAAGAAGTTGACCAGGAAATTCTGACCTAAAGGGGGTTGTGGTAACATTCCAGAAAAGGAAAAGCATACTAAAAACCCAAAATAATAATGAGAATAATATTTTTGTTTTTAAATTTTATAAGAGAAACACCACTGCTTAGAAAATGTTTATGATTAGTGACTAATATGATATAAAATTCTCTACTATGCAGTATGGTAATCATTTCAGAAAATAATCTGGCTTTTGATCTGGCCCTAATGACTTGGATAACTCAAGAACCAGTGCATTCCTTTTTCTAGACTGCAAAGTCATTATGTATTTATTGAGAATGCTAGTCTGTTTAGAGTCAAACAATTCTCAGAAACATATCATCCTGCTAATAAAGGATGGGTTCCTCCTAAGCAATAAGACTGCCCTTCTTGGCGTAGGTCTAGAAATGTATCATGACAGACTGTTTTTGCTGCACAAAGAAATAAACAGTACAAAACATTATTTCAGCAATTCCTTCTCCTCTCTCTCATCTGCCTTTACTGTACCTGAGAAGCATGAGGGGGACAGGAAAAGATTAGAAGTTTAAGTGAATCCCTTTAATCTCTTAGCTGGCTGTGGCTACCATATGATCCTTATGTTAAGGAGAAAAAGAATATGAGATTCCTACATGGAAGTTAAAGATGCACTGGAAATGAAAATTGCTTATATTTAAACATTGGGATAAAAACTCAAATACAAGGAATTCTATTGAACAATAGAAACTCTTGATCTGTTTCACCAGGTAGGGAAGAGCACTCCTGCTCTGTTATAACTTATTTTGAGGAATAATTGCTTTTCTAATAATATTATTATAATCAATAAACTTCAGGGGCAGAAATTTTGTTTTTTTTTTTTTAACCTATTTAACGCGGTTACATTAATTCTTCGAGATGAAGCTTTCCCTTCCCCAGCTGTACAAAATATTCATTGGAAGAGATTCCCAATTTTGAATTTCATAGGTTTTGATACATGTTAACAAGAGATAAATTTCATAGAATATAATATATATTAGAAAAAATATCAATTACTTCATAGACTGGAGAGAAGACTGTAGAAGAAGTTGTAAGGCTAATCAGATCGGGGGTAGCTGAAAACTTCATAGTACTAAAAACTACTTAAATGTTCAGTGTCATTACTGAAGCCTACTGCAACTAGAATGCTCTCCTCTTGTGCTCAAACTCTGTATCTCATTAGAGAAAATAACTTAGCTATGATGGCACTTGCCAATATTCGAGTTCTGGGAAAATTAGGATACTTAGATTTTGAATCTCTCCAAGTCTATGCACAATAGGGAAGAGATATTTCCAAATGTAATTTCAGTGCTCTGGCCGAAAGTTGGGTGGTCACAGTGCAAAGTGTGTCATTTTTTGTTTGCCTTTGCCGAAGCTTCCCAGCATTCCACCCACCAGAAGAGGCAGATAAATGGGAGGGAACTTTGAATTGTGCAGTAGTGCAATATTCAGAAAAATGTAGCATTCACTAAAACAGAGGCAAGAAATTGGCCACTGGAACTGACCAAATGGATAGATCTAAAATATTGATGCTCCAGTCCAAGAAACATTACGCTAATAATTGATTATTTCCAAAAGATCTATTTACTGACTTCAATTCCTTTGTAAGTAGTTTGTATTTTGAACAACTTGATGCATGCGAATGTAGCCTCTTTGAGATTTAGACAAAGGGATTTTTTCCTTTGATTTGACCAATGATACCCTGCCGTTAAATCTTTCTCAGGCAAACTGAAGGACAGTATGTGATCAAGATCTCTGGCAGTAACAATAGCCATTCCACATGTATATTGTATTGCATGACTTTGAAAGACTTTGACCTTACATACTTCCACATTTTTCTGTTCTTAGCCCATGTTACTCGTTACGCTTTTGGTTGATAATTTCAATAGCAAGCATTTAATGTCAATAATCATTGGGCTGTATTATTCAGTTACAGTAGTAGTTTGGAGAGAGCATTAACTGCCAAGCAAGCTCTTATTTAGATAGGTGCTCCTTGGACTCACAACAGAAAATTGTCTTCCAATGCCCCTTTGAGAAACTAGTGTATAGCTTAGAAAATAGACATTCATATAAAGCATCGTATATAAAGAAAAATATTGAAGTCAAGTCATTATCACAATGATAAAAGGTTTTTAGAGTAAAATTAGAAGCATGTGTTAGGCTCATAAATCATAGAATGGTTATTTAAAATTTTCATGAACACAAAAGGTTTATGTTCCCTAATGTGTCAGTGATCCTTCTGGATTTAACTGAATTTTAAAAATCAGGTGTGGGAGGGTGTCATTCTGTGGTAGAGCACTCGTCTAGCATGTATGAGGCCCTGGAGTCAAACCCCAGTACCTGAAAACAGCAATACAGGAGGTAGGGACTTAGTTCAGTGGTATAGTGCTTGCCTAACAAGTACATGACCTTAAGTTCGATCGCCAGCACCCCCCCCCCAGCAAAATATACACACATACCAGTTATATTTTGTATCACAAATGATCAATTCTCTTTTGAAGGGTGAAGGTGTCAGAATTATGACTATAAAATATCTGAGTAGCTACTAATTATATAGAACTATGTTGCTTTCAAATTCTTAATGCTTAGTGGGTACAAAAATTATTCACTCCACTGATCTTTTTTTTTTCCCCCAAAAATAGTAAGTAGCAATGTATTTTTCCATATCTGGATCACAAGTGTTATTGTCCTTAAACTTGGCGTGTGGTAACAAACTTTGTATGCATTCCACTCTCCACAATTTTGAATGACTAAAATATATTTAGTTGTCGGTCTGTTCTTGTAGGTGCTTTGCTCAACATTTACCAGTTAATTAAGATAGAAAGTACAACTTGGAATGGTCTACACTAGTGTCACAAATTGCATATGGCTTTAGGGTTTTCACCACCATATCTATTAAGATCCCACTGAATTTTTAAATAATAAAATACTAGATAGTATAGGCTTAACCAAATTTAAATTAGAAGAAGAAACAGCATTTGGTAATGAAAAAATATGCATATATATACCAAATTATTGCTTTTTAAAGTAATTGAATGAAATCAGCTTCAGCATATTTCACTATTCTCTATCTTCTGCTAAATCACCTTGAAGCTGTCAATTAAAAGGTTATATTCTATCCCAAATACTTCTAAATTTCTAAGTAAAATCTCTTGTTGAAAAGACAGACTGGGAGTATTTCACTTTCGAGGAGTATTTTGCTTTAGAATGCTCCCCACTCTTCGAGTAGCTATCTATCATCTCCTTTCCCCCCTTTTTCACCACTTTTAAATAAATTGTCCTCTAAATTAAAAAAAAAAAGAAAAGAAAAGACAGACTGAAAATCATACAAAGACGATGGTGGGAGGCTACTAGTGATGAAATATAAAATATCACCAGAGTTCAGGCAGATTCCTGGGATGCTGAGGACAACAGAAAGCCTTGTGGTCAAAGTACAATCAGGAGAAGAGGGTGCCTGGTAAACGTCTTTAACATTTTCTTTAGATTACAATCGTTTCCAAAGTGCTTCCTGAGTATTATTGAACAAAATAGAGTTTCCATTTTGTCCGATGATGTGAATAAGGTTCAGATGGAGGTTATATTCTCTGAATGAATAAACTTAGCTTTAGATTATTGCATTCATATTAGAGTAATGGCTTTAGGTAGCACCACATCTGTAGCATAAGATCTTCACACTAAGCTTCCTGGTTCCCAGTCTGATTACCTCTTGACAGCTAATTATTGTTGGCTGCTTGGCTTATGTCCACCTTTACATAGAGAACTCATCCCTGTATCTCTTATATGATAACATAAAATTTTGTTTACAGCTGAGTGTGTACAAAGAAACTGCTTCAACCTTGAAGTCAGCCTCCTACGTGTAAAATGCATGAATTAGTTCTCGGTGAAATAAGTACACACATTTCTATGCCATGACCTTGTCTTATGCGCCAAAAGGCCAGAACTTGTACCATAAGTCACGACAATAGAATTTCTAGTTATTTTGGAAGTCATTTTTATTCATGTAGTTTTTTTTTCTGTTGTTGTTGTTGTCATTGCTGCGGTGGTGGTGGTGGTGGTGGTGGTGGTGGTGGTTTAGGTCTTTATTGGCTAACTACATCATTTGTTCAAATATTTTTGAGAATGCAAAAAAAAGGAACTTAGTTTTGGGTACTTAGGGGAGCAAATTCAGTGTGGAAGAGAGCAAAAGAAATTTTTGTAATAGTGCACAGCAGCAGAGGATGCGCTGTGACTTGGGGCACCACCAATGGGCTAAGTCAGCTCCAACTTATTTAGCTGTAGTCTTCAACTCGGATATTGTAGTCTAAACTCAGCTTCTAGGGAGAAGCCACCCCACTCGACGGCTGATCACATGGTCATCTCTGAATCACAAGAATGTGGAGCAGTTGATCAACAATTCCACAGCACGGTGTTCCAGAACTCTTGTAGACATCCCAAGAAAAATATTAGATCTTGACACCAAAAGAGTAACTGATTGGAGGGAGATGACAAACGTACAGGACAAATGCCGCGAAAGAGGTTTTCTTCTCTATCCCTGTAATGTACTTTTGGAGGAAAAGAAAGAATTAATAGTGACATAAAACATTCTAAGTGAAACAATTCTGTTAAATTTTTTAAGGTTTTTTTTTTCTTTCCTTTAACCAGATGCTTAGAAGAAACTTTTTCAACTTAAATATGTATAAAAATTTCCCATGACACTAGCCTTCTAAAGAGATAAGAAATTTTCCCAGTTTTACATTCGTGACTGGATTCACTAAGAGTCAAATTTAAATCATGAAGTAATCTAATTAGCTATACACTACTCCATAACTTGAAATATAAGGAATTAGTAGAGGGTCAGGTTGTTAAAATTACTGGAAATTTAGTTCTAAGGTATCTGAGTACTTGCTCCAAATAACAGAGTCAAGAAAACCATTTTTACGTAAGAATAGCTTTGGCAGTTTGAAAAAGAAATGCTATTTCTTTTTTTTTTTTTTTTTTTTTAACAATGCTAGAATGCCTCCAAGGAGTGTCTCTGGCTGTCGGTTTTTGATAATGGGGGTAAACAAACTTTCTTTGAAATGCAGAAATGGCAGAAGAAAGGGCTTGTTCCTGGGTACTTGGCTGCAGGGACTTGGGTTTAATAAGGTGACTGAACACTGTGTGGTGAAGCCCAGAAGGAAGGAGACTCAGAGAGAAGAAAACGACAAGGTGCACTGCATGCTGGTTTAGCGATGAGATTCTCCTGGTGATGGTTTTGCAGTCTAATAAAAGTATGTTTCAAACACCACTGAGAGACCACTGCAGAAAGAAAATTCTAGTAAAAGTAGCTTTACAGAGGCTGCCATTCATTGTTCAGAAAAACACAGGAAGTGCAGGAAAGGGGAGTATTTAACACACATACTAGCTTTTTAAATTGTAAGTACAGGGTTGTATAGAGTGGAAATACAATGACTTAGGTGCACATTAATATTCTATTATATAACAAAGTTTACAGAAAGAGAATTGAAGATGCCGCATTCTGCTTTAACTCCTACCCAATCTCAGCTTCATTTTGACCATTTATTTCCTTACTTCTTTTATTTTCCCTGGATGAAGTGATCCCCAAAACACCAAATATTGCATCTCTCTGGGCTTCTACTCAAGCCTTTTCCTCTGTCTGGAACATCTTCTCCCCTAATCAGTTGTCTAGAAACTCTTCCCTTAGAGAGATTTCCCTATAAATTCCCTTCTCCCATCTCCCCACCCCCAAGTGTTCCTGGGAGTGACATATATCCATGGTAACACACTTAACCTTGTCACTGTTACGACATGACAGGTTATGAATGCCTTCAAGGCAGCTACAGATACTAAAAATGGTAAAGATGGACAAAAATTACTAGCCATCTTTTGCAGGTCAAGTACTGGCTGGAGCTTATAGCATATTACCACAGAAATATTAATTATTAAATAAAGAGTTGCTGATGTAGTAAAGTTTTAGCATTTAAAATCCATAAATCTACAGTATTTTCCATTTTTATTCAAATCTGCTGTCAGTCTTCTCCATTGAATGTTTTAGCCCAGCTGATGTTATACCAGGAAAGAAACTGTGTGGCCCTCTTGTAGAGAATCATGTATTCCCTGATTCCTTAAGGTTATTTTAGCTGTGAATTTATGACAGGAAAATTTAACAATGTTAGAACTAGATCCAAGATTGTAATATTAGTGATTTTCTTGTTGTCACTGCTTGTTAAGACAAGACCTGATGTAATTATGTTTTAAATTGAAGTTTAAACTAATTCTGCCCATAGATTAAAGAGTTTTTGTTTTATGTGTTCAATATATGAAGTGGATATTCATAGATTTTTTTTCACGTGTATGTGCAAAAGATTAAGATTAGAGTATAGATGGTTTCTTCGTTTCTTTCTCATTACTGAGGCAAAATACCCCACACCCAAAGTTAAAGGAGGAAAGATTTATTTTGCTTACAGTCTGTAATGTTTTAGTTCGTAACTGACTGGCTCCAAGGCAGGGTGGCATGACAGAGGGCATCACAGAGGAGAGACAGTTTATGGCAGGCAGAAAGCAGCAAAAACATCCAAGCAACAAGGGACAAGGGAAGAAGTGACCAGTGACCCTCTTTCTATCCCTTATATCTTATCCAGCCTACCCACACTTAGGGCCGGATAGCACTCACAGCCAGGCTGGGGCAACCTTAATCCTACACAGAACTCTGCGAAACTGATCAGTGGACTAATCTAGTAATCATACATCATTGATCCGGGCATCACACACTCCAGATCCAGTCACTTCCAAAAAGCCCCACCTGTGACTGCATGAGGCTTTGGAGGGGCATCAAAACACAAAGCATAGCAGTTGTTTTGGACCAGAAAGTTAAAGAGAATTTGATTCTATGAAGGTAGAAGATCAAAAATTAGTATCTTTCTCCTTAATCATAAGGAGCTATTTTGACAAGAAAAACAATAAAATACTAAATTTTAGGGGAAATACATTTCCATAGAAGAAATACTATCTAGCTTAAAATCAACTTGGTTTGGTTTTTGCATCATTCACAGCCTAGATAAGTTCGTTAGAGAGGGGAGCAGGTGATGCAAACATCTTAATTCTCATTTCCAGGCAAAGTGAACAGGATTAGTCTGGGGGGAAGATGCAACTTCACCATAGTTTTTATGGAGGAAAGCAGTAGTTATGACTGGGAGATGGGCAAATATTCAATAATACAGTAATAATTACTCATTCTGTCTTCTCTCTCTCCCTTTCCTCCTTCCATTTTTATCCTCTCACCAAACATCTGTGGAATACCTGAATATTTCTTTGTCCTAGTAGTAGAGAGCACAACTGGAGGCAAAATACACCCAAGTGTAAATCCTGGCTCTGGCCATATTAGAAATATGGGAATCACTTATCCGCACCGAGTTTCCATTTTCTTGTTTATAAAATGGAATAATAATAATAGCTCCTTCCTTAATAGGCCTTTTTCTTTTTCTTTTCCTTCTTTTTTTTTTTTGTTTTTTAGAAATAATTGAGATAGTGAATACATACAAATGCTTAGCATGGAACACATCACAGAATAACTGTATTTTGCTGCTATAATGATTATTATAATGCTTGTTACTCTAGGGATATTGCTGCTATTAATAACAGCAATATTTTTCATATTATTTACATTATTATTTTAATCAGTAAAGATCTGCCATGTGCCCACTAGCCTGGATTCTAGGACTAAGCAGCACAGACCCACACTTTCCCTGTCTGTGCTAGTGACGTGAACACAGAGTAGACAGTGTGCTTCTGAGGATACATCAGTGATCAACAGAGAGCAACTCCTGTAATTTGTGTAGCTGGCTGGAAAAAAAGAATTTTAATGTGTAATGTACATATACCAACTCTCCATGAGGAATGTAATCATTATGTACAGCAAACATGTAGTAATAAAAAAAATTGAAAAGAAAGAAAGAATGGGAAGTAGGACATTGGACAAAGTGAATAGACAGTGTGCTAAGAGTGTATCCTGATAGACATCAGAGAAGTGGAGCTGTCAAAGGTGAGATTTCTAGGAAGGCAATTTAGGGATGTTTGTTTTTTAGATCTATGTACCGCTCTCTTATTCTTTTTATTTCTTGCCAATCTCCTAATTCTTTTCATTCATTTCACCAGTGTTCTTCTTCAAAACTGTTGCTGCTCTGGATCATACTGGGCTAATGATACAAATATGGAATGGCCCAGACCCGTCTCTCAAGGGACTCATTAGTGACAGACCATGCGAATTTCCTAACAGTGTAACATGATCAAGAACAGGGTCGCAGAAGTGTCAGGAGAAATAGCTAGACAAGTTTCCCAAAATTGCAGCTAGGGTGTTTGTCTCAGTAAATTTTGAGAAACACTTTCTTCCCAATCCTAATTAAATGGAAGTGTGAAAAGATCTTGCTCATAAGGTAGAAGCAGCTGCTTTGCCCTTGTCTTGAAGCAAACATGTGAACACTTCAAAAAAGAAAGTTTCATTTATTCATTCGCCAAAATTTAGTGAGTGCCTAACCATGCTTATCCCTGTTAGATATTTTGAGTAGTCATTAGTGAATAGTTTCTGTCCTCATGGAATTTATACAATAGATGAAGACAATACAAACTAAGCAAAAAAAGCCAATTAAGGATCAACAGTGGAAGGTGTATATGGATGTTATTTTAGAGAGAGTGGTTTGGAAACCTTAAAGAGCCGCTCTTTGAACAAAGAGAAGGAAGTGAGAAACACCTTTGTGAAGATTTGGGAGAAATTATTCTAGGCTGAAGGAGCAGCCTAAGAGTTTAATGTTGGAATATTTTGGTATCTTCAAGAAAAGAATATCATTATGTGCTATGATTTAGTTGAAGTCACGTTTATGCCATTCTTTACAAAAATTGTCTTGGTCCCCTTTAAAGATATTTACAGAATCATTGAAACTAAAATGCTAATTCCCTATCTGCTAGTCTGACCTTGCTCTGAGTGTTCAAGTCATTTTAAGATCTTCTGTATCAGAAGGTTTCCTTAAAAACCTGTGGGAAGCATGCAAAGGTCTTCTCTAAATTGTCTCATTCTGTTGTTTCAGGGTTTGTCAAAAACTAGAATCTCAGTGTAGCATCACAATTAGACTTTATATAGTTCTGGACACTTGCAGAGGTGAAGGAATAAACACTTCTACTCAAAGGTTCATTTCTACAGAGTTAACCCATGCCCCAGGCCATCTGTTCCCCACAATATCTCTATTGTCTCCAGCATCATCATTAACTTGAAGCCACATTTTCATTTCTCTCTTTTAAGTCCAATTAGTTGCTATATCATTTGTTTCTTACTTCCATTGGAGTTGCCATAAAATTAGAAAAATGTTTTTGATCACAAGCAACAGAAACTAAGTATAAAGAAATGTACTGGAATTAGTAGGAATGAAGTAGCTGAGTAATTACAAAATTAGGTAGCTCCATAAAATCTTACTAAGAGTCACCCACTTCTTGTTGACCCTATGATTAGGATGAATAAATTCAGGCATTTCTTCAACCCTTAGACTGCTGTGTTCAGAGGCTAAGTAGAGGAAAGAGTATTCAATTGGGCCTCCTGGATCCTTTGTCCATTTATGGTTGGTGGCAGTATAATATGTGAATAAGCTGGGAAAAGAAAGGAAAGAAAAGGAAGAAAAAAGGATTTTCCAGGGGCTCCCATGTCTTCCATAGTGGGAAGATAACGGTCTGTATTCTCTGCCCCAGCAGTACCATACATCTCCCCTTAGTGATAGGAGGGTGCTATGAGAGATGGGAAATGAGTCCAGGAAGCATGAATACTAGATACTCAGTTTAGACTTTCATTCTCCCTCACAAGAGATACTGTAGGAATATTTTCCAGATTTTTCTGTTTATATTCTTCTGCACTCCCTCACTATCCCCAATTTTGCTTCCTGGTTTAGGGCACATCCCAACAAGTAAATTTCTTGCTTAGGTATCTTCAGTGATTCTAGAATTAAATGGGCTGTGCAGAGGAATCGAAAGTCGGATTTGCCCCTAAAAGGCTAACCTCTGGTTCTCTGATAGTAATGTGCAGGATAAAAGGAAAGAAATTAAAAAAAAAAAAAAATAATAATAATAATAATAAACTATGAGATTAATTTACAGTGAAATGTTTTGTTTCCTATATTCTATCCTCTTTACTGTTTGGGATTATAAATATGTATTTTTGTAGATGGACCAAGCTTAGTTTAAAGTTTTTTTTAAAATTCTATAAAGAGCCTGGAGATTTAGCTCAGTAGTTAGAGTGCCTGCCTAGAAAGTGCAAAGTCCTGAGTTCAGTCCCCGGCACCTAAAATAAAATAAAATAAAATAAATTAAAATTCCATAAAGAGATCTAAGTGAGGGGTAGATATCTTTAATCTTAGAATTAAGATATCTTTAATCTAATTTAAAGATATCTTTAATCTTAGAATTAAAGATAATTCTAATCTTTATAGAAATAGTAGAGGAGAAGCAAATCTTCCTTTGCCAAAAATGTAACATTAAAATTATTGTATATATTGAATAACTTCAATTACTTAGCAAATTCTTTATACAGCTTTTTGAAATACCAGAACTTCATTACTTGAGTATTATCACATTAAGGGGAAAACATACTGATTACCATAAATCTTCTTGAGAAATTTTACTTAAAAATATTTACCATTTAAGCAGCATCTATTATTGATAAACTCTTCAACATTTTATTTCTACTGATTTTCGTTAATAATTGTAAATTAAATCTTGCTTGTAGTTTTAAATTCTCAAATGTCTGCAAACATATACTTACTTTAATATCAAAAAGCAAAATGTGATTTCATTTTTATGAATGTCCTCTTTTATTAATCCTCTTGTTTGTAATATAACAAATTTATTTTTAACATAAGAAATCTTTTATTAATCCTCTTATTTGTAATATAAGAAACTTCATTGACTTAGGTGAAAGTTATCACTATCAACAGTAGGATTAGAAAAACTGGGGCTGAGCAATTTATGTAATTTTATAATAGCAGTCTTTTCATACTGAGCTATGCCTGAGTTTAAAATAAAGAAAAATTTTCCTTCGGTTATTATGAAATAAAGTAAGCTGTGCAAGTTCTTTGCACTAATCCTATGCTTATGACACTGTCGTATTTTGCAGGGCAGAAGCATGCACCAAATTTAGTGAACAGCCTAAACAAGCACTTTGGATAATAGCTGTTGTATACCTCACATATATCATAGAATTAAGCTTATGAGCCAATAATTCAGTAGTTAGCAGGAGGTGTTCTCTTCAGTGTGCCAAATTGGTGTGCACTTTCCCTTGTGCCCCGTAGTCACTGCCTCCACCCAAATTGGGAGGTTATTCTGGTGTCATGTAAACCGAGTTCCATTCCAACGCAGCCTGAAGTGTCAGTAACAGACCTGGGACTGTAGCCCAGAAATGTGGACTCATGGTCTACTATTCCAACCAGTAGACCATGTACACTGAATCCCTGTATTTCTCAGCCAATTCCGGGGCAGCTGCTTATTAACTAACAGATGTCACTTGATGGCACTGACATCCATCAGAGAAAATGATTTTGCTTCAGTCAGTCCCTGGGCATTGCAGAAGTTACCACTATCAGCATTGTCCCAGGAATCCTGCTTATTGCTTTATTAATAATAAAAATCCATGTTGCCCCAGCATTTATCCGGCTTTTGAAAATGAACAAAATTGGACTACCCTTGTTTAAATGAAATGTCTTGTAAATCATGACCACCTTTGTATTTCATTTCATTTTCATTATTATGAAATAATATAAACCTCGTCCAGCTGGCTGAGGTGGAAGCTTAGTATACCTCAAATTAAGTGATAAAAGATAGCATAGTATTTGATAACACAAACAGCATGACTCCTCATGGTTTAATATTCACTTTTCTACTGGTAGTACAATGTTAAGAAAATGATTTTTTCCAGTCAATCAATTATTTACTCATTGGCTTTCTAAGCAAAACTATTTTAACAGACTCTCCTTTTTTATTATTGCTAAAATAAGAAACACTATCTCTAATGAGTGTAAGCATTTGATTTTGGCACATGTTAGCTCTTCATACAGCCTGGGACACACTATTCCAACCAACATTTTATAACAACAACCTCAGTTTCCCTACTTTGAATCAGTGATCCTTGTGTGTTTTCCTACATCTCTGTATATGCTTCTGCAGAGTGTGATTTTGTGATTAGTTATGAGTCCCTTGGTTGCAAATAACAGAAACTGACTCTTACTAGCTTAAGGGAAACATTAAATTTAGTGAAAAGATATTGGCTTGTGTCGCAGCATTTGTGGCAGGCCAGAATAAGCACACTTCTGAAAAGGATGATAAAAACAGATCAGGACCTCTAGTGGTAGGTCTTTACAAATCTGTTTTGACTCCAAGAGTCAGTTTATCTCATTAAATAAAGCAAAGCAAAAAAATACAAATTCATGAAAGAATCTGACCCAATTAAAGTCTGATACTCACTTTTTTTATATTTTATTTTTTTATTTTTTACCAAGAACATGTATTGGCACATTGTATACATATACATAGTGATCACATTCATCATGGTTATTTTGTACGTGTACATGATGTATCTTGGTTTTCCCCCCTCGTCCCCACCCCTTCCTTCTGCTCTCCCTTCTCTATTTACAGCAAGTTTATTTATTTATTTTTTTATATTGGTACTCACTTTTAGATGATGATCATGGGTGTCATTCTGAGATGAGGCTTCGCTGTGCATTAAGTAATCAACTCAAGAGCTGCCTCCTGCATTCTGTTCCTTTAGTTTCTCCCCATTTACAAGCTGGCCTTTCACGTAAGACACTGAGCACAGTGCTTGATACTTCAAAAATGTGTCATCTTCCCTTATCATTTTGTTGATTGTTATGAATATCCATTATTGAGTCTATTTATGCCTCCTATCAATTAAATTCTGTTTCTCCCAAATTCATATGGAGCTCTTACCTCTAGTGTGATAGCATTTGGGCACAGAGCCTTTGAAAGATGATTAGGTTTAGAAGAGTTTATAAGAGTGGGACTTTTATGATAGGAGTCATAGAAAGAGATGGGAAAGCTACTCTCTCTGTTTTTCCATAACACGAATGTACAGCAAGAAGGCTGCCATCTGCAAACCAAGAAGGGAGCCCTCACTACACATTGAATCCAATGGTACCTTGCTTTTGGATGCTTCAGTTACCAGAATGATGAGAAATAAACATTTGCTCTTTAAACCACTTAATGTATGGTATTTTGTTATAGCAGTCCAAGTTAACTGAGACAAACTGATTCAAATATATTCCTTTAATATTACCCAGAGATCTTATAAAACAATGAAAATTTATCTGCCATTTCCAATGGCAGTAAGTACATGCAGAGGTGATATTAGTGATTAAATTCCAAGTCTAGGTCTTCATGACAAGATTTCATCTTCTTTTATTCACTATTTAGTAGACTGGATTTCTAGTTTAAGTGCATCTACACTACCTATATAAAAATAAAGGGGGAGCACAATGAAAACAGAACTGAAAATGTATCTGCATTTGTATATTCTCATGAATATGCACACATATATTTTTGCCTAAATGTATATATGCATCCAGAAGCTTTATAAATATTCATAAAGTCAAATTTGTATTCTGTAACCCTTATCCCCCAATCCTACCCCAGGGCACATTCTACATGTACTAGTCACTTCCCCATTGCTGGGACACAATATACAACACTCATAACATAAAGGAGGAGAGGTTTATTTTGCCCTGCTGTTTGAGTTCATGATTGCCAGAGGGACTTGATGGAGAAAAAGGGGCTCAACCCACAGAAACCAGGAAGCAGAGAAGGAAGGAAGGAGTTGAGGACAAGAATATACCCTTCCAGGTCATGCCTCCAGTGACCCACTTCCAATGTGACCCACTTCCAATGTTCTGTTAGGCTCCCTCCTAACAGCACATTTAGCTACTGAACTCATCAACGGATAATCACTAATGAGTATAGCACACCCAACGACCCAATCACTTAGCAAATATATGAGACTTTTTGTGTTATTTGAGATCTAAACTATAACCCCATGTTTTCTTTGTCTTCGACTAATATTTAAACTGCTTCAATAGCTTTGCCTAGATTTTGACTTGACCAAAGCTCTTCTTTCTGAAAGAGTCCTATCTGTAGACTAGTGGAATTTTTTTCTAAATCCTGACATCTCTCTGGGGATGAAAATATAGCAATGCCAAAAGTTTTTTCCCTGGCTTCCATTCTGTACCACAGGGCACTCGTTTAGTAAGAAGATTCTTTTGTACCTGTGTTAATGAAGGTTACTCATCTGCTCAGCACAGTGACTTCTACCACTTTCTCACCTTGTACCCTGGTGCTATGAGGAGTGTAGGTGGAGCCACTGGGCATTGCATGGAGCATCATTCATATGAATCTTTATTTAAGCTTCAAGACCAACCAGAAAATAAAATTAAATTGTATGGATGTAGAATAATGGGAAGCACTATGAAAATTATATCATTGAGTGAGAAGTACAGAGTGATTTTATCTGGGCTTTGAAAATGGGGTAATGTGGTAGAAGATTATGATAAAAGTAGGTAGACTCTTAAGTGAAACCATAAGTTAGTTTCATTTTATGTAGTTTTCTTGGGGAGCAGAGCTACCTATTATTCATCCCAGTATGGCATGAACTTTGTAAACAAGATTATTAGGAGCAACGATTAGCTCATTTTTAACTATGGAAATCAGAGCATACAGACATTCCTCTGCCAATATTTAAACAATTATGTCAGCCCTGTCTCAGCACTGAAGTTCTAAAAACAAATAAGACATAATATTTCTCCTAAGGCATTTAGACCCCGGTAAGGAGACAGACATTATTAACTTCTGTTAAAATATTAAATATAGAGGTATACGTAGGACAGTATTTCTTAAAATCTAATCTGCACCAGATTCATCAAAGAATTTGTTAAAACACAAATCCCCGAGCCTCATTTCTAGAGTGTATCATTCAGTAGGTCTGAGGATGAGCCTTAGAATTTGTACTTTCTAACTCATTACTTGTAATTTCTAACTCATTGCTTGGTAGTATTAGTGCTAAAGACCTGGGGCCCACTCTTTGAGAACCACTGACATAAGAGCCTGTGAAGAAACAGTGGAGGCCCACTGTACTACCTACCTGGGGAGAGAATAGGGAAATAATTAAATTAGGTTTATTAATTATAAAAAGCAGATTCTAGCTATTTTCATAGGGCTATAACTTGTTAAATAGATATTAGGATGGTTTGGGGGAAATTATGGAGGCCATCATTCCAGGTATAATTTACCAAGCTACACCATGCAAGTGTCCTGATGACTAAATGACCAACAAAATCCAAGCAAACACTTGCCACAATTTCAGGGCTGCCAAGAACTTAATTTTGCCACATATATTTTTGTGAATTTGCCCACATTAGTAACACCTCTTAAAATTACTGTGTTCTATAATTACCACATTGTTTTTCCTCACTCTTGAATTATGTGTGGAGTCTTCTTCCTCATGTTGTTGAATTTTGAAGCAAATTGTCACAGAATAGAATGTGATGGGTGTATTCTTGTCCCATACATTAGATGAGAAGGAAGCTGAGGAAGTGGTACTAACAGAGTTTGACATATCCTCATCCATAGCATGTTTATGCGAAATGAAATGAGCGTAAAGAAAATATGTCTGCCATAGAGAGGTTTTATAGATATTTGAACATTTCCATTCAGAAGAAAAAAATAAGGGTGGACTTGGAGATAAACTTGGAGAGTTGAGAGAAAGGTTGTGCTGTAGAGATAATTCTTGATAAGACTTGCATGACCTCTTATGCTGTTGCCTAAACATCCCTTTTCAACCTCACTTTGCTTGGTCCTTCAAATTCAGATGTGCTGACCATTCTTCAGAATATCATATGCACACATGTGCGTTTTACATACACAGACATATGCCTTCTATCATGCTGTTCACTATACCTAGAAAATTCATCTTTTCACTATTTTCTTGGTTGATGCTCAGCCCTCTGTTCATTTGTCACCTTCTCTAGGAAACCTTCCCTGACTTTCCTTACTGCTATAACAAAGCTACAGCTGGCTTGCTCAGACAACAGAAATTTATTGTCTTTCAGTAGTGGAGGCTGAGAGTCTGACATCAAAGTATCTGTGAAGGTGGTTCATTCTTAAAACCATGACAGAGGACTCTTTTCCAGGTCTCTCTGTTTGCCTTGTAAATGGCTGTCTGTCTCTTCATATTGTCTTACCTCTGTGTATCTGCATCTCTGTCCAATTTTTCCCTTTTTTATAAGGATTCTAGTCACACTAGATGGGACCTAATTTAACCTCCATTTAACTTGATTACCTCTGTAAAGACCCTGTTTCCAAATACGGTCACATTCTGATTTACGGGGCATTAACATTTCAATTTAACTTTGAAAGATACAATTAAACTTAGAATAGATTTATAGCAGCACGCGTTTCTACTTTTAGAATAGTACAGTTATGACTTTACATTCATGTAGGGATGTGGTTGTCTGCTTTTCCCCTGAGATCATACACCCTAAGGCAAAGTCAGCACCTTCGAGGTGTCAGTGTGTAGCGTGTGTGTGTTAAGTAAACAAAAGCTCCAAGTCCTGCATACTGGCCTCGGTTGTGTGGGTATTGTCACGTGGACCGTGAGACACAGGGCATGACTTGATGAGAATTTTGATTCAGAAAAGGAGAACACTTCCTCCTCCCTGTACATCATCACCAAGGAAATGCCAAGCGCATCGCAAGTTGTTGGGTGAGAGTTATATGCAGCCAGGCAAACTTCAAAGTTTAAAGTGTTCTCTCTACTGCTTCCCCTAGGAAAATGGTATGTCAGCAATGAAATGAAAACAGCATGCAGTTTCCCAGTGCATTTATTCTCTGGCTGCAGGAGTAGGTTTAGAAAACAGTCTGACTGAAAATATGTGTGTCTTTCAACAGTTATGTGGGAAAAGGGCTTCCATGCTGGTATTTGAAATTGTCAGTGTGCTGCATTTCCACATAACATTCTTTCTGCACAGAGCTTTCAAAATAATACAATGTCAATAAGAGTTGAGTTGTTTAACACCCAAAGGATTTGCCAAAGGAATAGGGAAACTCACTGGGGTTTTAAATGTCAGGGCTCTAATATTTTTTGTTGTTGTTGTTTATTTGTTTCCTTTAAGTAACAGATCTGCGAACCAGATAGGGGAACAGGTATTATTAACAAAGTGGTATGATAGACACTTAAAATATTTTTTGTAAATTAGATGGATTCATATTCCCCTAGGTTTTACATGTTTGCTATAGTCCTAAAGATAAGAAAATGAAGGAAGTGATTTTCCAGCTGTATATCTATGACATTGTGGCCTTATTTCAAACAATAGCAATTTCCAAAATTTTAGCATGTTTTTAAGAACTAATCTAGTCTATTTTTGCTTAGTAAAAGCTTTCTAAGCCATGCTCACTTCTTTGGTCACTCACAATTCCCAGAACATCCTTGAAACTCAGTAGGTAGTCTTCGACCACACATGATATGACATATTTATGCCAAAATGGCATCCTGGAGCATCGTGTCAATGACTATAAACTTAATTTCTGATACTATTTTGGGGAAGAATAACAAGTTCCAGATATGCAGGGGCAGAATAATAAACATTTGGACTTCTATTTGAAAACCAATAGTTTTTTTTTTAAAATGACTACATCAAGTGATACCTAAACTTAATTTTCAAAAAATGATGATGTATGTAGAGATTCTAAACATACATATACTGAAACTCTTAATAAATGTAGATACTTTGCTCTGTCAATAATACCCTTAAGAAAACAATTGAGAGAGGTTATATTTGTTCATATATATGTTATAATAATAGCAAATACATGTAATTTATTATATATACGTATAATACATATAAATAATTATACTCAGGACAGCCTTGCAAGGTAGATACCTATTTACCTGTTATAGTTTCTCATCTTCTAGCTAAGGACACTGAAATTCAGGAGCTTTTCCCAGATCACTGAACTAGAAAGCGGCAGAGGCACTGAATGCTGATGCTTGCTTTACTTCATAGCTCATGTCTTCATCACTGTGTCCCTCCAAGATGTGACTAAGCACCTTAGGAATGAAATCAAGTATATTGAAATTAACCACTAAATTCTGTTGCCCTTTTTTGGTCTTCTGAGATTGAACTGATTTTTCCCATGTGTTTTGCCATCCCCTTGTCCAGATCAGTATGAGAGCTCACCTGGACCGCAGTAGAAGCCTGTAGGTTGTGCTCCTCGCCCCCTCCCCTGCTTGCACCCGTCCTCCACTTGAAGGTCATAATGATTGCATGAAATGCATTTCATATGCTGTACCTTTGACTGGGCACGATAGTTCAAGCCAAGCAGAAAGATAGCAGATTTGAAGCAAGCCTGGATAACTTCGTGAGGCTCTGTCTCAAAAAGGGGGATAAGGCATGTGGATGAAGCTCAGTGCTCCCTAGTTTCAGTCCCCAGCACTGAAGAAAATGCATTTTTGTTTCATGTGTTATGTTTTCGTAATTCCATTTCTCATGGAATGAAGACTGAACTCCTTCTCATATTTACAAGGGTCTGAATGTCCTGGCTCTTGATGGCTCAGTCCCATTTCTTATGCTGCTCTCCACCATGTACCCCAAGTTCCCACCCATACTGTTTTTCTGTGTTTCTCAAATATATCGTGATGCTCTAGACTTGAGGTTCAAATTCATCAGCTCCTTCTGCCTAAAATTATCTTTCTGGCTTTCTTTTGCCATGTTAGCTCATACCCAACCCTCAGAGGTTGGCTCACTTTTCACCACTTCATGGAAACCTGACTTCCTCCTTCAGATTGAGATACCTTCCTCTTTAACAGATTATTTTGGCAGCCTGTACCCCTCTTTGTGACCTTTAGCCTAACTGCCATTAAACCATTATTTATTTTGCTTCTGATTATTTCTCTCTTCTAAAATCTAAAGCCATTAGAATTGTTTCTTTTTTAACCTTTTATTTCTTACATAAAATATGCATGATTGAATTGCTAAATTTCTGTTGAATGATCAGCATAAGAGAAATGTTTCTATTGGGGCAGTCGGGAAAGTAATATTGAGGAGGTGGCATTTAATCTCTATTTTCAATTGTAGCTAGTCTCTTAAAAAAAAAAGGGGGTAAGAATAAGGATGAAGTCTTTCAAGGTAACAGAAATCCCACAAAGTCTTAGGAATGGAAAAGCACAATATTTACAGCTGATGAAGAGTGTAGATTTATTTGAATACAAAGTAGAAGAAGGAGAGTATCAGAAAATAATTTTGAAGTTAGGATCAGATAAAATAGGGGAGCTAAATGCATACTTTGATTCTGCAAATAAAAAGAAACCACTAAAAATATTAAGGATGAGATTTAGCAACCATTGTTTGATAGGATTGTACTTAAAACTGACTACTTGCACGTTAGAAACGGTTTTGAACTTCAACAGGGTTTCAATCTCAGCTCTTATCCCTACTTAATGATCAAACTTGGGAATTTTATTTAAGCCCTGTGTTATGCAGGGCAATGCTTTATGTAATAAATTCTGAAGTTTAATGTTCAATAAAATAAAAGTTTCTATCTAGCTGTTATTTAGTATGAAAGTCCTTGGTCAATAATCTTTGGTCTTTATTTCTTGTACCTCATGGTTTTACAGTTCCTTCAATATTCATAATCTGCTGTGTTTGGTTGTTAAACAGGAGAGGAGATAGTGGAAATGTTCTACCTGTTTTCAAAAGCTCTAGTTCCACTTTCCATTCAGGAAAACTGGTCACATGGCCGCACCTAGGTGCAAAGCATTCTGGGATATGATTGTTGACTAAGTAGGTTCCTTCTTGGGCAGCTTTATAGAAAGTGGAGTTTGAATTTTTGGTAGGTACTCAGCTGATCTGGGTTTATACTCTGACCCACAGTCTATTTTATCAGAAAAATCAGGATAATATTAGCAGCTAACATATAGATTTTAATGAAGAATACAGGAATGATGAAGTATGTGAAATGTCCCAGGATAGTGTCAAGAACATAAATGATCATTCCTTTGGATGAAGAAGAGAGATCAAGGTCCAAACTCTATGGAAGGCCTTGGAAAAAGAGAAAAAAAAATGGAGAAAACCCAAGAAAAGTATGTGTTATACTTGGTTCTAAATTAATGTTTTCTGTTTTGTTTTTGGAACATGTATTTAAACTCTTGAGGACTTGAATGAAAATGATAACTTTGCTATATTCAGCTAGAGACAACTCTGCATTGCAGCCAGCAGCTGCTCCCCACAGTCCTGTTCCCCGCAAGCGCCAGAGTCCTACGTCCATCAGTCAAATACAGTGGAGTTTGGGAACATCTTGGTTTTGTAATCTTTAACAATGTTCATTCTTAGTTATTCAATTATTTTGTAAGATTGGCTGACACTGTCCTAGTGTTTCTATGAAACAAAGGAAACAATATTGTACTTTGCTACTAATGTGGAAGAGATTATTATATCACTTCTTAATTTGGTGCTTCAAACACAGTGAATAGAACAAATGTGAAAACAATTTAATGATGAAACAACTGTAATTAATTTATAATTTTACTTTTTATCAATAAGTATTATCAAAAGTAAAACAAAAATTCCGCAATAGACATTAGCTCAAAACCTCCAAAAGTTGAAGTGATAATTCTATTGTTGGCTAAACTTTGCCTCTGTGTGTGTGTGTGTGTGTGTGTGCGCACACACATGCTTGAACACACATGTGCATATGTTTAGATTTCAAGGGTTTAAACCTGCATCATTAGCTACCACAGTTTCATATGATTTCTGATTTTGACATTAGGGTAAGGTAATACCATGCTGTAAAGAAATCATGCACAGAAAATTTAAACATGCATTTATGTTTGTAGATTAGTCAAAAATAAGTAAATAAATACCAAGATGTGAGTCATCATATGATTTATAAACTCATTCTTTATCTTTTCAGAGAAGAAAATAGGTACAATCAATCTGCTATTTGTAGAAAATGGCATAATTTTTCTCTTCATTTAGCATTTATAAATATTAAATAATATTTTTAATCATACCTATAAAAATAAATGGCTGAAAATGACCCTCCCAGGCACTAACCTGGAAACCTTGGGGTTGTTTTTCCATGGATATTTCTTCCTTGTCTTCTAGAACTATTTTGTTGGCCAAGGCTTTGAGTTAATTACATCTCGGTTGCACTTTATCCTTGCATCCTAACAGTTTCTCTCATAATTTAGGTTTTTAACTCAACTATTATAATAGTAAATTAATCCAAACAATCTTATGTTTCATAACTAACTTCATCAATCAGTCTTCTGGTCACTTAAGTTTTAAAACTCACATTTACTTAAACAAGAATAGAATTTAACCTTGTGAAGGATTGAAGGACCCTAATACAGAAGGAGTCCTATACTCTGTTCCCCAACTTTTCAGCTAGTGTCCTTCGAAATAATCTGAACTCCAGCCAGAGTGAGCTTATTGCTCTTCTTACATGGACACCAAATATTTTCTGAATCCTGTGTTTATTCTGTTCCCTTCTGCCTTCATGCCTACATTTCTACAAGTCAGAATTCATCCATTCTCCCATTAGTAGGGAGATAAAAGCTAAAGTCTTAGAATTTTGACCTCAGTTCCATGCTTGTTATGGTAAAGTATTGAGCAAGTTATTTAAACTTGTGGAGGCTCAGCCTTTTCTCTGTTACAATAGGGTCCCAAATGTGTAGATTTGAGAGGTTTTGGGGGTTGAAATACAAAAGTAACACATTTTTCTTCTGTACAGCCATGATATTTTTTTCCGTTTTTCTAGAAACATAGGTAATTCTTTCTACTTCTGTTACATATTGGTAGTATTTCTACTTCTGAGCATGTGTTTCTGAAAATATAGTAATTGCATCGTAGTCATCTCGTTGTCTCTTTTGCTTCCATATTCGGTGATAGTGTTTAATTCATCTAGGTAACTTATTGATGTCTGTACTTATTAGCTAAATGGAGGGAAGGAATAAGGAAGGAAAGAAGAGGGAAGGAGGCAGGAAGAGAGGGAAGGAAGAGGAAGAAGGAGATGATGAAAGAGATGGAGGGAAGGAGATGATCAGAAAATTCTGTTTTTTTTTTAAATCATGAAAAATCTGAACATATAATCTGTTTTTAATATGGTTACTAACCACTTGTTTTAAAGTTTGCTGTTTGGAATTTAGGACTTAAGAGTGACACTTTCTTATGTTTGCCTATAATTGACTCCTACTTAGATCTCAAATGACTAAATTCTAACACAAATGAAAATATTTTTAACATGGAATTTTTCATTCAGTAGTAATAATTTCTGTCCTCCAGAAAATATTTCTCGTGCTCAAAATATTTCATCCTATGTTAGATGTTGAAGGAATTTACTTTTTTGCCTAATTATTTTCTCACTTTTGATCAGTTGTCTTGATGAATTGACTTCCTTAACAAGCATATGACCCCTTAATGAAATTAATATTTTAATGAAGCGTGTCTAGCAACTAATGTGAATTCAGGTAGTCTTATGAAATAATTTCTCTGTGATTTATATGATGGCATCACAATGTCTGTACAGAATGTCTAAGAACATTTATGGATTAATGGAAATTAGTTTGCAGACAATATCACCAATATATTGGGCAAGGACTGAGATACGATTCAACTTGAGAAGCTCCTTTTGGTCTTCAGTGCCTTGCTTCTACCATTGTCCTCCTGACTTTTTATTACCCATTGCTTGTTTTACACTGAATTATCACATTTTGCCTTCTTGTGTATAGTTTTAATTTCAAATGACCCAGAAATTGTACTCTGTTTCTAACCACATGGCATCCATGTAGATTACTATTGCAACTACATAACTAGAACAGTTCACTGCTTGTCCCTGGTGTACACCTCAGCCCTGGCTTCAGTTCCTCTGTTCTAAGCCCTTAGGCTTTTAAAATTATTATCACGTGTAAATTCAAAAGTCAGCCCACCAAGCAGAAACTGCCCATCATCAAAATTTCCCTTGAGGACCCTGGAGGAAAGACAAAGTTCGGGTGGACATATCTGTCACTTCATCTGACTCACTTGGATTTACCCCTTTGGGTCCAAACAGATCTTTTCCATAACCCAAGTACCAGGGGGGGGTGTACTAGGTTTTATTCCATGGATGTTGTGTGAAAAATATTGTGAATTCATACTCTAGAATCAGACTTAGTGCAAGGCAGACTTTACTAGGAGCAGAGTTCCTTGGTATCTGAAGTCTATGTGGAGATTTTCAGGTCCATGTTTCCCAGACTCTCACAACTGTCACACAGCACATCAACCCAGGGCATGAACCAGTGGCAGCATCTCAAATATTTATTGTCCTTTGAATCTTTATTATTTGTTTGTTTTCAGGCGCAGACCTTCAACTTATACAACTGACTCTGCTGCTTGTCTGTTTAGTAAAGGCTAGAACCAAGATTTCTATCTGCACAGTCACAACTTGCCTTTCCGTTGATCTTCTTCAAAAGTTTCTCTTTCATATTACAAACATTAACCATGAGCTCACTTTCCTACTCTATATTTTAGAATCTCAATAGCTGCTTCAATTCAAGGAGCCTCACGGACTTCACAAATGGTCGCTGATATTTTCTGCCGACTTGTTTAAATTAGAATGACTTGTTCAACTAATAAGGGTAGAGTTGAACTGATTTACCTATAGACATCTTGTGTTTTACTCTGTGGATGTCTTGTAACTTGCCCTCTACCTAGTTCAGCTTACAGACTTGGGGGTGGAAATATTTTTAGTGATGAATAAGAAATGCAATGCTTGTATGAAATAATCAGCTTTTCCACTGCTATGACAAAATACCTGACATTCACAATTCAAAGGAGGAGAGGATTAATTTGTCTTATAGTTTCAGAGGTATCAGTCCATGGTCAACTGGTTTCAAGGCAGAAATTCCATGATGGGTGGTCATGTTAGAGCAAAGCTTCTCGACTTCCTGGGAGCCAGGAAATAGAACACAGGGGAAGAGCTCCGCAGGGACATACATCCTTCCAAATGCCTGCTCCAGTAAATCACCTCCAGCAGGTCCCTTCTAAACACATGTTCTGCTTTGATCATCGGTGGATTAATTCTCTCTTTAGGATAGTTCGTGCATGATTCAGGCACCTTTCTGGGAATCTCTTAATCCAGGAAAATTGACAGAATTGACTGGCACATTGTCTTAAACTTCTTCCATGCCACTGTCCGTATTATAATTAATAGCAAGCAATGTGCAAGAGATTGGATTTATTTCATACAGCAACAATTGAATAGCAATAGAAGATAAAACTCTCAATTTATCAATACTTTTAAAATTTTACACAAAAATAAAGTTTGAAAAATCTTCTACACCTTACTCCCTTCCCAGAACGTCGTTATTCACTTGTGTATCAGTAGCCTTATAATGGCTTGAGTGGAAAATGTTTTACATTCATTCACAGGGGATTTCCAAATGTAACTGATCTTGAAATTCAACCCTATATATTTTCCTCATATCTCTTTATTAACATCTGGCATTTGCAAAACACGGTTTGAGAAATGATGATCTATAAACTGCATTACTTTTATAGCAAGAGACAAATTTCTTACAGCTTCCGTTTTGTTTTTTTTATTTGTTCATTTTTTTTGATTTTTTTAAACAGCATAGACTGAACAGCCACCTATGGACCTGTAGAAAAGTGGCTGCCTAAGAGTTTGTGCTACAGTGGTCCACAGAGGAATCTGTTTTAACATCCCCCAGTGATTACAATCTGGCCCAGTCATTCAAGGCAGAATCTCTTCTGGTAGGTATAATTCATTCAAACTATAGCTGAGTTCAAATCCAGACTTTTGATCTCAAAACTGGTATAGTGGTACCTTGGTTCACAAACTCAATTTGTTGTACAATTGTGGAAAAGATGGCCAGATTAGTGTTTGTGTGGGAAAGATGGTCATGGTTGTGTTTGTCACTCGATGCAGAGTTTACAAACATAAACAAACTTTTACCAAACGCTTCTGTTTACAAACCAAATTGTTTGCAAACGAAAGTGTTTGTGAACCGAGGTACCAGTGTACTTTTTTCCTCATAGACCCTCACATCAAGCCAAAGATTTGTCAGATGCTTCTTTTCCACCAAAAAACACTTTAGCAGATAATTAACGAATTTGTATCTTGCTCTTAAATCTCAAATTTTTATGCCTGTTATAAAGACATCTATATCTGGAACGCAGCAAGAAAATGTCTCAGCGGATTAGGTCTCTGTAGCTAATACCTTCCACTGCATTCCCTTTTTTCTTTTTTCCTAGCAAATGGTTTTATTACATTTTACACCTGTTGGGTGTTTAAACTTTAAGCCAGTCCGTGTTATCCTTAATGCTCTCACCTCTTCACCTCCCTTTCAGGAAAGCTCTTTCTGTTTTTCTGTTTCTTCTTTTCTTATCTTTTTTCAGCTTCCTTCCTCCCTCCCTCTCCCTTCTCTTTCTTCCCTTCTGTTTGCTTTTTCCTGAGGTGTTGTTTTCTGTTTTTCCCAGGCTGACCTTCAACTTCAGGATTCAAGCCTTAGTATTCATGACTCAGTCTCCTAAGCTGGGACTACAGACATTTTTGTGTTTTTTTTTTTTTTTAATTTTGAATTGGGAAAAACCTCCTATGTTCATTTTTTTTTTCAGAATAATGAGTTCTATTCCGTGGTGTTATCTGAGATTATAATATCTGAGGATATTTCCCACTGTTCTACAATCTCAATGTCTACTTGTTATCTTTTTTTTTTTTTTTTTACACCCTTCCCCTGTCTACTTGTTATCTGTGCTTTCAGTATAGACGGAGAAGATCTTAAAGGCTATTTCCCCTTCTGCCCAGTTTTCTGGTAGGTGCTACCATGAAGTTCTTACACTATTATTCTTCTTTTTTTGCCATCCCTGGTGGCCTTCAGGACAATGGGACACCCACCACCCTTCATTTATTATGCTGCATCTCTAACACTTCTTCTTTCAGGTTTATTTTAGAAGACTTCTAGTTTGTCTCCCATCCATGCCGATGCATTCTTCACAACCTCTACGTGATCTCTCTCCCTTTCTGGGAAACTCCTATTTTGGAATATTCTCCCACTGTTTAAAGAGCCATACACCGTTTTTTTCACACTAACTGCCTGATCATTTGTTAGTGTTATATATTTTCATGCTGCTTTTTTTTTTTTTTTTCTGGTGCTAGGGATTGAACTCAGGACCTTGTGCTTTCCAGGCAAACACTCTAACTACCAAGCTAAATCCCCAGACCCTCATGCTGCTTTTTAAATGTAGCAAAGAAAGCAGAACTTTGTGTTTTATAATCTGTGCCCTGCCATTTCTAGAATCAGAAATAACTTTTCTCGTAGCTTTTGAAATAGTATTTTCAAGACATTATTGAAATAATATTAAACAGTTCAAAATTTTAAAAAAGGCATAGGATTTTAACTGTACGAGAATAAGTATATATAAATGCAATTAGCAATGGCCTTGATACAATGTCAATCTGTTATTTCCTTTCCAAGCTCAGGTCAAAAGAATAGTATGAGCCCAAAGTAGTGTGGTCTTGTTCCTCTTATAACTGTTTTCTTTGTTGTCTCCCTTTTTCCATTTACTCCATTGTCCTTGTACGTGCACACCTTCAGCACTCAAGCTCAGTGAATTATGTAGGTAATAAAAAAGAAAACTTCTCAGAATTACTGATAATGGAAAACATAACTATTTAAATGGAAGATCATCCTAATATCTTTTAACTTGTGAATAGCCTGGAGCTTATCACTCTAATGTGCCAGTATAGACACACTTTATAGCATCAACTGCCCTGTAATTAGTTATTTTGAAGTGCCTGCACATTTCCCTCCCTCTGGTATCTTTTGAACATTTTAAAAAACATTGCTTCTGTAGAAATCTTTGGTATTAAACTGGTTTTCTTTGTTTTGTTTTGTTTTATTTTGTTTTGTTTTCTTACCTTTTGTTCCCCAGTCATAAAGGAATAAGGAGCACAGAAAAAAGTTTTTTCAAAAGGTGAATTTACAACACAGTAAATCTAGCAGTTTCTGCACTTATCTCTTGTTAAATGTCAGGTTCAAAAATGCTACCGAGTCCTTCAACGTGGCTTTGTATGCTTGATTTCTTCCTTCAAGTTCTTAAGTAGGAAGGTTCAAAATCCTTTGAGAAAGTTTGCATTGATGATTTTTGCCATTACTGAATTCCACAGGGAAAAATAGATTATGGTATATTAAAAATTTGTATATAATTTTATGTAACAGAATTTGTCTTAGGCGAATGGTGAAGGGAGACATGTTAAAAAGGTAAAAAATTATGATCTACAACTTTTGAGGTTTTCGAAGCAGGCTATAAAATGCAACTTACTACAAGATGGTAAGAATAGGCAGAATAGCAGGGTGGGAGTGAATTACAGTCTTGGCATCAGAACAAACTCTGAAATTTTCAGAACACATTCTTGCTCACCATATTCCAAGAGGTTCCAGTTCTCTAGCTCTAGGATGTACCTAAACATCGCTGTTTTTGAAAAGCGCTCGTATATATCTAATGCATATTAGGGTTACATGTCAGCATCTTGGTCATCAACATCAAAGAAGACTCCACTTTCAGCATGGAGCCCTAATTGAATTCTACCTGTTGTTCATCCTGGTGGTGTACAAAGCAGCAAAATACTTTGTCTTTAATTCTCGGTGCCTTAAATCTAATGTGGACAGGAGAAATAATGATGCGTGTGACATTCTAATCATAGATCTGATAAAATAAGTGCTTAGTAAATATTGATTTTTTACACCATTGTTTTCACTATGGTTGCTGTGAGTGCCATTAACAAAGAACAATATCGTAAATATTATACCAGTTGTGTGTGTATATGTAACAAACCCATACTCATTAATGAAAAACTCGAAGAAACAAAAATATCAGAGTAAAGATATTAAGGAAGTTTATACACCCAAAATATTTAAGTGAGAACATAAAGTGTTAGAAGGTAAACAGATAGAAAAGTGACAATGTGAAGAGAAAGTATGAATGATCCTTAGTGTCGTTGTTATAAATGTAGCCCTGATGAGAAATGGAATGGTAAAAAAGCAGGAAATCAAAAGTGTATTTAGGAAGGATTGTCCTACTGACAATGGGGAAGATGACTAATAACATGTTTAAGAGAGAATAGGAGAAAGGAGAGACAGGCCTTGTATTAGGTCCATATTGTATTATATGGCATACTTCTATAGGAGAAAATGGAGCTTGTATAAAAAGCAATCTGTTTCTTTCTCTGAGAAAGTAGAAAATTTATGAGTATCGTTTCCTTTTATCCTTTCCTACACATCTGTTTCCTACTTTGACCTCTTTTTTAATACATCTCCTTGCATTAGATATATTAATTAAATTTATGGAACAATTTTCCAAATATAACTAGTTTGTATTATTTTTCTTAAAAAACAATGTGTTACAATATTTATACATACACACATATATTTGTGTATATTACAGGGAAATATATATAAGAAACTAAAATAGGTTGTTTATTCTACTGCTCCATGATACATAATTAACATTATGGTATATAGCTCCTTTCCGATGTAATTTTTCTCTGTTCTCTCTCCATTGACCTGCATCTTTTTCTAGTATATTGTAAACTACTTTCTTTTTCCCCTGAATGTATCCCGCATCTTTCCAATTAAAAAAAAGAACTACATCATCATTTTTATTGACTGCGTAATATATCATCACATGAGCTCTAATATACTCAGGGAATCTGCTTGTGATGAATATTTATACATTCAAATATTCTTTGTTTCTATATACTCAGGTGTAGTATATACCTCTTATATTATTCACTTGGCAACTCTGTGCTGCTTTGGTACCTCTATTGTTGATCCATTTCTATCTGCCTCTTGTGTTTCCAATTATTGTGGTTCTCTGCTTATGAAATAGACACAGTAGTAACAACTGGAAGAAGAAAAATAATATTAGTGGCAAATTTTTATTGAGTGCTTATGGAGTATCTGACATATACTGAATATTTATACACAATATGCCACTACATTTTCTCAAATATCATATGAGTGAAGTGGCATAGCCAGCACTTTATAGGTAAGGAAACAGCATAGAAGAGGGAAAATGGCTTACCCAAAGTAATGTATTTATCAAAGGCTGAGGCCAACATTTAATCTGTCACCTCTGTGAATGAGAGCACCATAGATTACTGTGTCATGTTATATGAGAGCGAATAAAGTAGCTCACACTTTTATACCCTGATATTCACATTTCTGAAATAGACCTTGACACATGTACAGAAAATTGGAAAGAACTGGCTGTATCCCCTGGTACCACTGGCAAGAGGAACTGAGAAATGACGGCTTGCTGTGGTCTTGATTATATCATTTATCCTTGTGTCCAGAAGTTCATCTTTCTGTGTTAGTCATTTTAAAAACATCAAAGAAAATCAAGGCAATCTATGCCCAAATCCACATAATCATTTAGGCTGCGTCTCCCTGATTTTCAGAAGGACCCTTCTAGATTAATTCTACTTAGGCACTTTAGTTAGAACTCTATGACTATTTTGAACTAACAAGTGGTAGAGAGCCCATTGAGAAGTAATCAATATGCAATCTCATTGTCCATTATTGAAGTAATTCTCAAAATGTAGTCCCCAGAGTACCAGAATCACCTGAGAGCCTGTGAGAGATGCAAATTCTTGGTCCTCTTTTCACATGTAGTAATTTAGAAGCTCTGGGAATGGGCCCAGCAATGTGTTTTAACATGTTCCCTAGGAGATTCTGGTCCAGGTCGACACAGGAGAACCAGTGCATTGTGGGTTACATAGCCAAGTGGGACTACCTCCCTTTGAAGGCCTCCAAATCACACTGTGGTGGACCACATCGTCAGCCATATTTCAATCTGTTTTGGCTATTGTTTTTGTTCTAACCTGTTTTAATATAAATCAACAAATAGTTAAGTGCTTGGCATGTGCGCATAGTTCCTTTCTTAATTTTATCCGTAAAATACTGAAGTATAGGCCATAAGTTAAAGTGGTAGTGTTTTCCCTAGAGTTGATAAAAAATCATTTATATACAAACACTTCATTTTTCTTACGTGATCATCTAGGTAATACATTATGTTTAAAGTTTAATGCTAATTACCCTGGAGTTAATCCTGGGCATTTACTAAAATCAGTAAGGCCAACGTGTACTTACTTGAAAAATAAATATCTCGTCACATAATTCAATTTGGCTAGTTAACCAATTCCTTTTCTCTTACCAAATAATAGTATCTATCTATCTATCTTTCAGTGTCTGTTATGTGTTCTCATATTGGTTATTGTGTAGTTCAGAGACACATTCAATGTGCCACTGTAATAACTATCTTTAGCCCATTTTTCTGGTTCAGTTACAGTCTCCCTTGCACTATATTGCTTTTCCATTTTTATTTTAATACCCCTGATGTTAATTAGTTTTCTATTGTTAGCAATATTAAACTTCCCTTGGAACGATTATGACTATAAATTCCATTTTATTTTCTTCCAGTACACTTGAGTACCTAAGACTTTGCCTTCTCTATATACGTGAATCAAACTTAATAATAGATTTGATATAAATTCTGTATCTCCATCAAGTTTGTTTCTGAAATATACCCATTACCATGCATAGCACACACATGTGTGTATACACACACACATTCACACACAATTTTCTTTAGCAACTAACAAGATGTACCTTTGAAACAAGATGTAAATGTCACTAGATAAAATACAGAGATATAAATTATCTACAGGGGATAATTTTCAAGACAGCTAGTGGATGCTTGAAACTGCGGGTAGTTCTAAACCCTGTATATACTACATTTTTTTTCCTATATATACATACCTATGATAAAATTTCACTAATAAATTAGGCACAATAAGAGAAAAGTAACTAGTAATGAAATGGAACAACAGGATATTACAGTAAAATTGCTAGCATAACTTTTCTTGTGCTTTGAGGCCACTATTCTGTAAAATAAGGACCACTTGGACACAAACATTCTAATCTGATAACTGAAACAGCTACTAAGTGACTAATAGACAGCACAAACTGCGTGGAAATGGTAGACAAAAGGGATGATTCGTGTCCAGGGTAGAACAAAGCTGAATGCTGAGAGATTTCATCACACTACCCAGAACTGTATGCAATTTAAAAATGTACGAGTTGTTAATTTCCAGAGTTTTCCATTTAAAAACTGTGGACTTCCACGACTACAGATAATAAAAACTGAGGATAGTGAAATTGTGAAAGGTGTAGAGACTGATTTTTCTGTGTGATTCTCGGTCCGTGCTCCGTTTTCAAATTGTAGCACTTACCTCGTATTGTCATTGCCTGTTCAGGCCTCACAGGATTACCAGGGACTAAGGCTTGAGATGTGCTGCTGCAGTCCCAAGGCCAGCTGCGGGAACTGAGACCTGATGCCCAAGGGTATCAAGAATGCCAAAGGAGAGCATGAAAATATTCTCTTTCCAGAGCTTAGACAAAAGGCAAACCCAGAAGGATTAGAGATTCCAGCAAAGTTTTAGAGAGAGGAAGAAGGGGAGTGAGTGTCGGTGGTTGACCTTGATCTCAGTGATGGACCTGAACTAGATCGAGAAGGTCTGAGTGCAGCAGACACGATGTGAGGCAGGAGCCTCTGTGGAGAGGGGATGAGGAGCTGGGGTATTTTTTAGAATAACTGACAATATAATGGGGAAGCAGCATTATCAGCCTGTGGAAAAGCCTAAACTCTAGGCAGACAGCTTGTTATGGTCTGTGTCTAGATGTCCTCTCAAAGCCTCATGTGGAAAGAGGTTGCTGGATCTAGAGTGTGTGATGCTGGGATTAAGGGCGTGCTATTACTAAATTGATCCGAGGATTGTTTTAGCACTGCCCTAATTCTAGCAGCCTGGATAAGATAGAAGGTACAGGAAGAAGCTGGTTAGGCCCCTTGCTTGCATCTCTTGCTTACCTGGCTGCCTTCTTCCTGTCTTCCATGCCACCCTGCCTCGGATCCAGCAGATTGTGGACTGAAACCTCTGCAAACTATGAGCTAAGTAAACCTTTCTTCCCCTAACTTTGGGTGTCGGGTATTTTGTCTCAGCAACAAGAGAAAAGTAACTAAGACACAGCTTTTATCGCTAATATAGATCTAAAAAGCTCTGTGAATGAGCATGTCGTAATTTATAATTAAATTTTTAGTCTAACAATATTCTAGGTCAGGGGTTGGCAAACCATGGCCTGCAGATGAAATCCAGCTCGGAGCCTGTTCTTGTATGTTGCTTAAACAAAGATTTTTCCTTTTTTTTTTTTTTTTTTTTTTTTACATTCTAGAAGTTTATTCAAAAATTAGAGTGCCACAGAGGCCTTTTGGTGGGCCTTGAATTGTAAAATGTTTACTTCTTGTCTGATCATTCACAGAAAGTTTCCTGATCCCCACAGATGAAAGAAGAGAAATAATGAGTAAATAAATGATCTGCTTGGGGGCAGAAAGGAGAGGGGACAGTGGTGACAAGCAGATCTCTGGATTTCAACTGCTTCAGTTCATTTCTCACTCATATGAAAATCCACTGGTTTTTCATCGGTGGGAAGCTTTTCTCCACATGGCAACTTGGGGTCTCAGGCCCCTTTCCTAGTTGCCCTGCCTTCCTCATTACTGTATTCACACATTAACACTCTTGCTCTTAAGAGCCTTGTCTTCAAAGTGACATATATATATATCCCTGCAATTCACTTGCTGTTGACAGTTGCCTGTCATTTGATCTCATCTAGAAACAAGAGTACCTCGGAACTGTAATTCTTTTCTGAATGGCTCCTTCCAGAATATAGGTCTGTGGAATGGCCCTGCTCTGTGTCACCATTTCTCCCAGAGAGCAGTATTGGTGGCAGTTAACTCAGCCAACTGTTTGGTTCCCAGGGCAATGAGACTACAAGCCATATAGGAAAAAAAAAATTATATATATATATATATATATATATATATGCATTTGTGTACTTGTGTCTCAATATATCACACATGTGTATGTGTCCTTATGAATATATCGTATGCATGCATGCACCCACACACACATGTGTGCACACTAATACATTCTACGAAAGACTTTCATCATAAACAAACTGTTCTGTTTTGTAAGTTTGGTGAACAGTGAATGAGCCCTCATCCACCTGGGTTGTATTTTGTACCCTAAATTGCAAGTCATCGTCACGATGGTGATTGTACTCCATCAGGCAATATGTTCACTGACACTATTTGCAAGTACCTGCTCCCTGCCCTTTCTTAATGGTTGTTTTTAATATGACCAGTTTTAGAAGCATGTCGAGCAGAGTAAGACAGGATTTGGCATTCATTTCGCATTAGGAAGCCTACTTATTCAATAGTTATTTTAAGCATGCCATGCTTTTTCTGGTTATGTGCCCAAACGGATGTTTTCTTGGTCAAAAACAAAGACTCAGAAGAAAACTTCAAAACAGATGTGGCTGCCTTTAGATACATTGACTTCCTGGGTTCTTTTCCTATTTTTAAAATCAAGGGAGATTCTAAAGTCTCTTATTTGGAACAGTTTGGAAGTCAGGTCAGATAGTTCTTGATATCTTTCCTCATATTTCCTGAACAGATTTGCTTTATTCTTTTAAGTTCATGGACAACTCAATTCCTCCTAACAAGGTGCTTTGTTTTGCCAAGGTGCTTTTGTTTCTGGCTTGGGGTAAAGCTCTAGGGACCATCATCTTTCAGCTTGCGATTGCTTTGTCGTTGCCCTCCCAGCTGGAGTTCACTACCTTTCTGTTGTTGTTTAACTGTAGCTTCGCTCATCAGAGAACCACTAGTGTAGCTGAATCCTCAATTAATACAAGCCACCAGGTTGTTACATTAGGAGAACAGGTGCCAATGGCGGCTTGTCCTACCCTGAGATAAGGCAGGCATCTTACAAAAGCTGTACCAGGGATGAGAAGTCTATTTCTCCCCATCCCAAACCATGATTTCACAACACAAAACCGATCTGAATGCAACAAGTCTCATTTCCTACAGCACCAACAACTTGTATTATTGCTCTCCACCTTTTGCCTTCCGCCAAACATAGATACACATAACTCTTCCTTTATTCACTACTCAGTTATTATCTGCACATTTTATACTAATCTTTGGATAAAGTGACACACAAAAATACCTATAAAAGCTGTTTTTTGCCTGATTTCAGATTAGTCATTTCTTTGGAGTTTACATGGTTCTGTAGTATTAGTTGTGGCCTTTAAAAAAGAAAGTGACTCAGCCCTTTTCCTACTGGCTTCTTTTCCTTGTCCCATCCTTCACTCCATTGTAATAACTGTGATCTAATGCTAAGTGAAACAAATCGGACACAGAAAGTTAAATATCACATGGTTTCTCTAATAGGAGAAGCACAAAGTATAAATGATTTAAGGAACAAAATAAAAAATAGATGATAAGAAATAGAGAGATAGGCTTTGTGGAGGGGGAAGGGGAACCCCTGGGGGAGATGGAAAGAGAGAGAAGGAAAAGTAAAAAGTAGCGAGGTGTGATAAGTATGTGTCCCGATTCCCCACAATGAATGTACTTGTTAGTATCACAAGCATACACTAACAATAAATAACTGCCTATGTCCATCTCTTCTATTTCATCATGAAGCCAATTCCATATTTTTATTCAGTTTTTTAATACTTCTTTCATACCTAGTCAGTTAAAACTTCACTGTCCAAAAAGCAGTGGCTCAATAACTATTCATTAATTAAGAAACCATGTTTTGTAAAAATCTAACTCTTAGTTAATGATGCCAAAGAAATGCTAAAATAAAAATATGTATAGAGATGTTTATTATAGAACTTTTTATAATTGTAAAAACTGGTAGCAATCCAAATGCCCTTCAGTGGGGAAATGGATAAACAAATGGAATACCACTCAAAATAAAATGGAGCAAAATACTGTAAAAGCAAAACTTAGATAAATCTCAAAGGCATTATGGTGAGGTAGACTTGTCAGTCTCACAAGGTTATAAACTGCCTGATTCCGTTTATATGACATCCCCAAAAGAACAAGACTAGTTATGCAACACCGATCAGTTGTTGCCAGAATGTAGCAGTCAGGGAAAATTTCCCCTAGAATGCACAAAGGTATTTTCCTGGGTGATGGAACAGTGTTGGTTGGGGTTCCATTACTGTAAGAAATACCTCCACTTATAAAGGGACAAGATGTATTTTGGCTCACAGTTCTGGAGGTTTCAGTGCCAAGTCACCTGGCCTGTTGGCTTGTCATGAGGAGATACATCATGGCAGGGACTACATGGGAGGACAGAGGTCCTCAGCTCGTGGCTGGATGTGAAGAAGAAAACGAACAAATGGCTGGAGTCCCACTATGTCCTTTGAGGTCACACCTTTGATGACCTAAGGGCTCCACTAGGCTCCACCTCCTGAAATATCCATTTCCCCGAGTACCACGCTGAGAAACAAGCCTCCGACACATGGGTCTTGGGAACATTCCAGAGTCAAGGTATATTAGGAACTATTCTAATGGGGATGGCATGTGCTAACATTCATAGTACTAGAATTACACAAATATCAATTTTATTATACATTAATTAAATATAATTTAAAGCTCTTGAGAGAGCATATGCCACTATTAAAATATTTTACCGGGTTCTGTCACATGTGAACTTTTCTGTCCACATTCTTCATTTTTTTTTACTGATCATTGGAAACACTTAGATTTCTCATTGACTGTATAGATTCCCAGAACTCTCCACTGAGGTTGTTGTTGCAATAGATCTAGCTAAAACCTAAGTATTTATATCGTAACAAGAACCTGGGTAATGCTGGGCACTGAAGAAGTTCAAGACCGTCCTCTAGAGGGTCTAGATCCCAAACAACACTGTGCACTAGAATCAATTTGAAAGACCTAGTAAGGTTCTGAATGGGGTCCAGGAATTGACGTGGCTGCAGACACTGAGAGACTCTAATTCAAGTGGTCTATGGGAACTTTGTTGAGAAAAGCCACTCTAGCTCAACACTATTAAATAAATGTTAAATTCAGCTTGCTCTTTTGGTGCATGCAGTAACTCTAGTAGTCTTTATTACTCTGCTCCACTATTATTCTGTATAGGTGTTTCATCCCTGGTTCGGCTTCTTAAATTCTCTGCACGATTCCCCCAGGAGTTAGGTGACCTTGCCTCTGCCACCCAGAAAAATTTCATTTTCAGATGTGCTCTTCTTCAACTTCTTGTCCTTATGCTTCAAAAACGTGGAATGATACTGAGTTTCATTCTCTTTTCCAGGTTCTGAGAAGGAGGTTTAACTTACCTCCTGAGCTTGCTTATCTCTACTTCTGTGCTCCAGACTTGAGGAGCTATGAACCCTCTAGCTTCTCTTTCCTGCAGCTCCAGTTTCTCCCTGTGTACTGACTTCATCCACTCAGCTGTGACTGTGCTCAAATCACCCTCATCACGTACTGTGGTCTCTTCTTTGACTCGGGCTATTAATTGGGGAGGTGGTGCTGGGGATCAAACTCAAGACATTGCACTGGCTAGGCAAGTGCTCTACCACTGAGCTAAATCCCCAACCCCTCAGGCTATTCTTTTATTGGTCATCCGTTTTAGTTACTTTTCCTATTGCTGAGACAAAATACCTGATATCCAAAGTTAAAGGAGGAAAAGTTTATTGTAGCTCACAGTTTGTAGAGATTTCAGTTTATAGGTGGCTGGCTCCGAGGCAGGGCGGCATGGCAGGCAGGGATCACAGAGGAGAAACAGTTCATGGCAGGCAGAAGGCAGCAAAACAGTGAAGTGTCAAAGAAGCGGCAAGCAATAAGCACCAAGTGCCAACAGCAGCCCTCTTCAGTCCCTTACAGTCTATCGAGGCTACATACCCTTAGGGCAGGCAGTACTCACACCCAGGGTGGGCCTTTGCATCATCCGCACCCAGAACTATGCCAAACCAATCAGTGGACTAAATTAGTAATCTCACACCCTTGATCCCAGCATCACACACTTAATCCCATTATCACATACTCTAGATCCAGCCACGTCTGAAAAAGCCCATTTATGACTGCATGCGTTGTAGGGGAGACATCTAGACACAAATCATAACATCATCCTTTCTGTTTTTGTTCACAGATACATTCCTCAATTTGATAGTCTCATGTGAATTGTTTTACGTACTGCCAGTCCTTTACTCCAACACTCCTCGTCTCAGCATAAACACTGGGAGGTTTTCAGCTTACAGCCCTGTTCACTGCATGTCCTTCTGGAATCTCATCCTATCTGTAGGTGTTTTTTATTCACTTTAAAAATGGGCATCCTTAGCCACCATGTCTCACATGATTCAGATGGTTAGGAAATGGGACTACAAGATTTCGCTTTGTAACAAACGTCTCAAGGATGCTGCCATTTCTGGTTGGTAAACCAATATCTGGAAACCACTTATATTACAGCAAGTACAGCGAAATCAGGACTTCCACCTTTGGTGCTAGGATGTTGTTGCCTTCCAGTGTTGGCATGTCAGTCTGACACACGTAGATCAGATCCAGTTCCAGATGAAGTGAAGACACAGATTAAGTTCTTTCCAATGTTTGAAAACATCTTTCATCTTTCATGTTCTAAATAATCCTTTCCAGTTCTTCCAATGATTGTTATTTCCCCCAAGACATTTGACTTTCTCAGATACTTTTAGTTTATGACGACTAGACTAAGCACACTCTTTATTCTGACATATCTCTAATGCAAAAGATGTCTAATTTTTCAAAATAATATAGATATAGTCACATAGACTGTTGAATTGTTTTTCTAAACTTCCTTGATCTTATCTGTTCCTAAACAGTTTATGCTTTTGAGATCTTTTATATTTTCAGAATTCTTGCTCCTAACTGATGTGACATTTAAAGGAAAAAAAATACTTTTGAGTATAAGATTGTTTTTCAATGTAACCATGAAGGACTTCAACTTTCTGGTGTTAGGAAATCTCTTATAGACTAGTTAGAGGCGTGTGTTGCTACTGTAGACTCATAACTGAGTCTAGCCAACTCTAATGTGCAAGGGGGAGAAAACACCACCCCCAGAAACCAGTTCTGGGCAGGAGTGACCAGGTCTTCCCTTCCAGGGTTTCTATAATGCTAAATGAAAATATGGTAGGGACTGAAGGAGAATTAAGTAGAACCCACTCAGGTTTCTAGTAGGTGAGTAACATAAGATTTGAAGGTATTGATTGGTATGAGATTGTGAAGACTAAATATTTAGATTTTGTTTTGAAAGTAGTAAATAGCCCAGAACCGATGGTGAGCTTGAATAAGAACTATAGAATCAGCTTTTAAAGGAAATTAATGGAACTTCCGAATAAAGGATAAAGTACAAAATAAGATGGAAGACTGGTACATCAGTTAAGGGGAGGTGAACAGGCCCAGACTATATACACAACACAGATGAATCTTTCAATTGTGATGTTCAGCAAAAGAAGCAAACACAAAGAGGTCATATTCCATAATTTCATTTAGTTGAAATTAGAAAGCAGGAAAAACTAATTCATGGTGATAGAAAATAGTAGGGTTACTCTGAGAGGGATGTAATGAAGAGGATGCTTCTGGGGTGTTGATCACCTTCTATGTCTCGAACCAGGGCATAAAATTTCATATAGTTCTACAATTACATACATTTTATAATATGTTAGTTCTAACCCACAAAATGTATCCCCCCAAAGAAGAGTAGAGTAAAAAATGTCAATGAGATTGGAAAGCCAGCAATATTATTTCTACGTTGCATCTAGAAAACAGTTCTACTGGGTTGTACGAGCAGGATATAGTCATTTCTATGACTGCCAGTTACCATATCTGCAAGGCTTGCTGTGGTAAGCCGTCATCGGAGGACTGCCAGCCATCTCTCCTCTCCTGTAAGGGGTTTGGGTCTCTTTGCCCTCTCTTTACGTCTCGGCTGCCCCTGGACTTCCTTTATTACACAGAATGTAGTAAAATTGACCCTGACACTTCCAGATCTAGTCAGTAGGAGGCATGAACGCCTCTACTTTCTCCTTAGGAATCTGCCACCATGCTGCTCAGAAGCTTGGGTTGGACTGTGGAATACTGAGCCATCCTGCGGAAAAAGCTCTGAGTGACCGCGTGTGAGGGAGGTCGTCGTGGAGCTTCCAGCTTGATGGATAATAGAAGGAAACAGGGTGTGTCATGATCTGAAGCCACCTACAGTAGAACAGTTTAGGCCACCTTCCCTTGAACCTCTTACCCAAGAGAAAACCCACGTGGTTGTTTCAAGTTCCCTAAGTTTGGAGCAGTGTGCTGCACAGCGATCGGTTAACTACATTTGTTTCCTAGAGCAGGGCTCTGAATAATGGGCCAAAATATTTTATTCTCTCCCTTTGGGGACATTTCTAATGTCTTAAAATGTTTTTGATTGTAATGACTGGACAGATTTCTATGGCACCTTTGGGAGAGAGATCAGAAAGCCTTGTAAATATCCTATACTGCACAGAACAGCCCTCCCCCAACAAATTTTGTAGCTCAGAATGTTAATTGTGCCAGGGCTGAAAAAGCATGATATTGAGCAGTGATTCAGAACTTATTTGGTACTCAGGAACTTTTCTCTACTGCCATGTTTCCTAGACCTTCTTTTTTTTTTTTTTTTTTTTTTTCGGTGGTGCCGGGGATCGAACTCAGGCCCTTGTGCTCACAAGGCAAGCACTCTAATCACTGAGCTAAATCCCCAGCCCCTTTAGAACTTCTTGATGACCTAAGTCACCAAGGATTTATGCAGTTGATGTCTTAAGATTGCTCTAAACTTCCAAAATCAGACTATCCAGAAAGGATGTTAGGTAGCTACATTTTTAATTTCACAGCAGTTTGGAAAACACTTTCCTACTCCAGGTTTCTCTGATTTCAATGTACATAGTAGTAATCTGGACATCTTGTTGAAGTGTAGAATCTAATTCGCTTGAGCTAGGGTGAAACTCAAGTTTGATTGCTAACAAGCTCCCAGTATATGTAGAAGCTTTGCTCCCTGGACCATACTTTGCATCTCAAAACTCTAAAGCAGTAGGGTGAGCGTACATCAGAATCACCTAGAAGACCCAGACTGCTTGCCTCTCTCCCAGAGTTTGATTACGCACGTCTGAGGCAAAGTTTAAGATTTTATACTCCCAACGAATTCCCAGGTGATTCTTGTGCTACTAACCTATGGACCACACTTTGAGAACCACTGCCCTATATTATTATTTCCCGCATCTACATGCGCATAAAAACTCATCTCAGGTGCCCATGGCACTTGCAGGATCTCAAAGCTTTCTCCAACCTCCACTGTATTTCTTCCTTCAGTCTGGATGAGAAACCTAGTAATTTGCATTTTAATAAATTGTCTCTCCTGAGGTGATGCATATATTTGTAATCCAGGGCGGCACTTTATGAAATACTGTTCTAGAGAAGCATGTAAAAATGTCTATAGTTGGGAAAGGGAGCATGTATAGTTTGGAAAAACATTTAATTTTTATAATTTAATTTGCTGTTAATTGTCATCTTGAATTCATTTTGATATGCAAAGAGCTGAGATTTTCATGGTTATCAAAAGTCAAAGGCTATATGCTAGAATCAGAAGTCCTGTTTTAAAAGGTGGTGTTTTTATCCCTTGGGTCATCTCCCCGTTCTTTCTGAGAGTATGTAATTACATTCTCTGTAGGAGCTACAAGTTGAATGTTGTTACCAATTTAGAGACAAGACATTAATATTAATGGCCACAGCTAAATTTTCTTGAATTTCTCCTATGTACCAAGCATTATGTAAATACTCTGCAAATACAATCTCATATAATATACCAGGCTGTCCTTTCAGAAGCAGTTAGGCCTTCAGTGCATATATGGGAAATTAAGCATGCTGAGTTTAAAACACTGCACTGGCCCAAGGTCATACAGCTAGTTAATATCACAGGTAGAATTTTCATCCTGGCTGATCTAATGAATAACTGATATCTCAGAGATAGAAGTGAACCTCTGTATTTAAATATACTTTACAAAACTTTTACTTAAAGCAACAGTTCCAACGCAGTGCTCTTTCTGTATAAATAAAGGAAATATTTTGGAATAAGATTTAATATGTTGTCTTGACAGGATGTGTCCAGAACCGATGATTTATACTATTTATCTGTTATTGCATTGCTAGCTACTTTTTTAACTTTATGGAACTTTAATACATTCTCCACTTTCCCTTAGGACCTGGAGTTGTTGGTGTTGTATATTCTCTAGTAGTGTGTTTTGACTAGCTACGAAAGTCTGTAGTCATCTAGTCTTGGTTCACAGGTAATTTTCTGGGTCATCTTGTTCTCAACGATATATGTAGAGAATTATCTTTTGTCACTGAATACTGTAGTTAAGTAAAATTTAAGCAGCGTTTTGTTCTTGCCGTTTCTCAACTTTCCGCTCCTAAGTCATACCACAAAATCTTTTAAAACAACTACGTATAGGCAAAGTTTCTCTTGCTGCTTTAAAAAATATTTCTTATTCTCAGATTTATCAAAGACACAGTCACTTATCACAAACACATCCTAGATTTTCTGAGTCAAATCTCTAGGGAAAGATTTTAGGAAACTGTTGTTTTATTTTTATGGAAATTTGAGCTTCTCTATTAATCTCTACTTTCATAATCTGGACTTGGAGCCTCAATTGTTTAAAAATGCCTGGCATTTTTAAATACTGATACATATTGATATCTTCCTTCAGACTATATTTGATTTTTTTTCAGTCTAGACTTTTAAAAAATATGAACCATCTGAATATATTGGACATCATATGCTATACAATTTTTTTTTACTCAGATATGCAGACAATAAATACTCCCATGTGTTCAGTCTTACCAGTATAAATTTAGATATTGGATGCTAGATTGATTCCAGATCAAGCATGAAAACCTGCTGGGAAAGGTGAAATTACACTGTGTTAAGAGCACAGAAATATACAATCGTGAGGGAACAGGCTCTTTAATGTCTAGAGGAAGCTGAGATAGACTATTTGCAACTGGAGACCATCTCAAGGTGCTTTGAGCTATAAATAAAAGAAGAGAAAATTCAAACTCACTTAAGCAAAATAGGAAATGTATTGCTTCAATTTAAAAAGAGAAAATCAGGCGTGGACAAGGTCAGGCTCATTTTAATCACAGCTCCAGCCCAGTGTGGCTGTATCTCCAATCCACCATGTAGCAGACTGATCCTCGGACAGGAGGAGGACATTTGAGACAGGTCTAGCCTTCAGTATTCAAAGTTTGGTGGAAGAGCAAGTATTTCCTCCAAAGGTTCTCTCTTAAGAACAAAAGAATCCCTTCTTTGTGGCCAGAAATAAGGTCTAATATGTTCTGTTAGCTAGTATTGTGTTTCCTGCCAAACATTTAATCCCTTTAGTTTAAAAAAAAAAATTCATGAAAGTATTGGATAAGCCCTATGTTTCTGAGGTCACCCTTGGCAAAAGAGTAAAGAATATACTTTGTCTAACCACGTCCAGAGGTGAGATCAGCTCTCCCTGAAACATCCAAGCTTATGAGAAAGGATGGACAAATACTTGAAACAGGAGAAATAGGTACTGTATTAGTAAATTATCACCACGGAGATAGGAAGAAAAACTTGCTGAAGTGTTAGAAATATTCTCTCCTATTCTTACTGTCATATTCTGGACTTCCTTTCAGGGCTGCCAAAGGACCAACCATTGCTTTTTTGAAGAAATGGAAAAATACTAGACCCAGTACTGCATTAATTGTAGAGTAGGTTTTTGGTTTCTTTTTTTTTTAATCCATGCATCCATGATTACTCAAATTTAAAATAGCTTTGTAAAGGAAAAGAGATGTGAAATTTATGTTCTAGGTCAATGTTTTTTGGATTTTTAAGTTGTTTTTCATTTGTAAATAAGTAATTCAGTGCAAACTTAAAAGGCTTGGTTCCAAATAAGTAAATAATTAATTGCCATCACACTTTATGGGTGATTTATTTAAGTCTTACTTCTAAACATAACTACAGGAGAAGTGTTATAATGTAGAAAGGTAACTGTTGCGAGTGTCATTCTAGAATGAAACATGAAAAAAAAAAAAAAACTAGAGTTTTAGACTCCTGCTGATGTTACTTTCTTGTAGTATAAAATAGTTGCTCCCAAACATCATATATTTCATAGTTAATATCAATGTTTGTAAGGACTGAGTGAGTTGGTCATAATTTTCAGAAATTTGCTAATAATAGTAATTCCAAAGGACAAAGATTTGTGGGGCTGGATTTATGGATGGTGCTTTACATTTAGTGTCACATATTTTTGTGTACTTTTTATCCTTGAAATAATAGTTTGGGAAAGACCATTAGGTAAGACCTTGAAATAATTTATTTCAACTGTGTAGCTCAGCCAGCCACATAACATGTACTTGTGGTAGCATGGAGGAAAAGGATGTTTGCCTTTGAAGACTGTCCTTAGTTTAGAGGTCACATAATTCATCTAGAACAATATCCAAAATGTGGTGATTAAGCCACATCATCTTTATTTAATACTCTTATACCATATTTCTTTTTGACATTGCTTTCCAGTATTGACTCATTGACTTCAGTATTTCCTTGGGTTGACAAATCTTTGAGGATGAATCCAACATTTGAAGATATGGCAAAGTCATTCAGTATGATTTCTAGCTAATTATATAAGACTGGTAACATGTTGTGGGAAAGAAGAAAAAGCAAAACCAGGATAGGTGTAACGAAGAGTAATAAAAGTAATTTTCATATGTGGCTGATAAACTGGTCAGAAAGCTGATTTCAAAAACGGGAATGCATATTGACAATCTGCTGATTTTAACCACATGAAGGAAGACAAACCTGAAGACCCTAAGTTTCTCTGTTTATTAAACACTCTGACTGAAATAGGAATTAGTAGAAATGTGCCGTGTGTCTTTAAAACATCCTTAAAATTTCTCCCAGGTACTACATTGTATTAGACACAGTTTTCTTTGTTCAGAACATTGTATCAGGGCCTCAGTTCTAACTCTCATGAACACTGACGTAGTCATTATTGGCATTGGAAGGGGAGGAGAGATGGAAAGCATTTCCCTCTATGTTCCTTGCCTCTTTTGTGCCCCTTGTCTTTCTCTTTATCACTGCCCCCTCCTGGTCACCTCTTTGTGTATTAGGTCTTTTATTAAGAGATGAATAGGGAAATCAAAAACTAATGAACCTTAATCTGCCAATTTTGCAACCCGTTAGCTCCTTTTAAATGTGTAGTGGGAGACTGAACTATCACTGTTAGCTAAAATGAAGCTAGGCAATAATCTAAGTGATTTAGCAGTTTCCAATTTATTAGTAATTGATAATTAAATTAAGCAAATCAATTTGTTGCCCAACTAAATTATGTCAGATGTGTCTTTTCTTTGCCAAATGTTTAAAAATGTTTGCTGGAATGAAAATCAAGTCTTACATACTTCTTTAACCTCAATTTTAATAAGGCAAAATCCGTGACCTCACAAAACCCACCTCCTTTATTCTCTGGGACATGTGACAGAGCTAAAAATGGTGAGACTGAAATCATCTTGGACCAAGGAAAAAATAACCCTGTTGTTCCTAAGGTGCAAAACAAGAGTCTATCATTATACACGCTAAACCTTTGCAAGAACAGCCAAAGGAGAGATGGTATCGAAGAAAATCCAGAGGTGTTAATGGTTTCCAGAACTTACCTTGAGACAGTGTGACTATAATTGGTCTAAAGAACAAGGTGATGCAAAGGAAATGAGAAATCATTTCTCTTTTCTCTTACATTTCATGTGCTCTAATGGCTGCTTCTTAGCGGCTGGCTCTTTTATGAGGGTTGCTTAAGTAAAAGGAATGCCGGAGAAGTCTCTTGGTTGAAAATAAGGACAAGATATATCTGTAAAAGGAAGTAGGAGTTTTAGCTAAAGATAATTTGCCTAGAGATTGTTTGGATGGAAATAAGTAACAGTGATAAAAAGCTAGCATGCAAAATTGAATGTAACCTGAAAGATAAATAGAAGAAAATACAAGGGAAAAATGCTTGGAAGGGAGCATGCAAGGAATGTAGGACGCATCCACAACTCCGCCCAGGAACTCTGCGATCCTAGCTAACAGCAGCAGGTACTAGAGGCCCCAAACAATGGGTTTTGACCTCAGCCTGACACTGGAAACCTCTGAGGAGTCTGACAGCACACTGACGTGTGAGTCCGCGACTCGGAGTGATTCTGAGCTCTCTTGGTCAGGGCAGAGCGTGTGTACCTGGAGTGTTTATGCAGCGCAGGGCATCCTTACATATGGCTGAGCTTTCTAGCTGCTGCTCTGGAATATGGAGCTTTCACTCAATGCTATCGTCTTTCCTCGCGCCTCCCTCCCTTTCAGCAGTCTGCAGTCTCACTTTTTATATCCTGCCCCTGCTCTGTTGCTTTCATATACATCATCGGAAATTGGAACAAACTGATAAAATATCCTAAGAACTCATACGAATTCTAAAACAAGCTTAATAAAGAGAGAGGGACTAACGCTCTTGAATCAAATTCCTAGTAGCAATGTTTTTGTAAATCAAGACTTCTGCATCAGGTTGAAGATTTTCTTTCCAGGGTTTAAGTTTTGGACAATAAGTGTATAAGATGTTAAAAATCTGTAGGAAATGGTATACTTATACTAGATGTTTTACATTTTTAAGACACTAATAGCATAAATTACAGAATTTATGGCTCTTTCCAGATCATACTGTCTTCACCGCATCTGCTCAAAAGCATGAAGAAACTGGCATATGTTATCTTTTAGATGCCTTTGTAGTTACAACCATGAAAACGAAACATGTTTACTCAAACTTCCTTTCAGAAGAAGCATCTGAAACACAAAGAGGAGTTATTAAACAGGTCGCTGAGCTATACTGGGCTTTCTAGTACAGTATTTCTAGTACAGTATTTAGTACGGCAGCCTTCAAATCAAATATGGCAAAGTGAATGAGGAAGCCACGGAGGAAAAGACGTTAGTACTCTTGACGACAGAATATTCATTATTATGCTTCGGAATCAAAGAAGATAAACATCCCAGCCTATTTGATGCCTCCTTGAGAGATTCACTCATTCTTGCTTTCTTTCACGTATTGAAACTATCCTTCTGACCTGAAGTGGCTCTGAAACAGAGCAAAGTGAATCCAGCCCCGGCCCTTCCTGGGCTCAGTTCTTGCCTTAGTGATAACTGGTGGTGAAAAGACACCTGAGTGATTGGACCGCGGGAGCTCAAGGGCAGCTAACCCGGAACTGTAGCTTTCAGGATGATGTTGCTGCTCTTCTGCTTACTGCTAGGTGAGCTTGGCCAGGTTCTTTAGCTTCTGAAAGTCTCAGTTTCCTCATCTATGAGACGCACATGAATTGAAGAAGTCTATCCTGAGCACTTTCTGTGTACAAAGCACTGTGCCAGGTAATGGGGTAGCACAAAGGGGAACAAGCCAGGAGGAAGGCTGGCTCACAAGCCATCTCTACATAACAAACATTCAATAGATACTAATTTTCATTTTATTATATTGGGATTGTAGTAGGTCCTGTAGGGCATTCAGAACATCAAGAATGATTGCTCGTACATCCAGATGCAGTTCCATAAAAATGTGTTTGTTAATGAAACTGCGCTATCGCTTAATAGTACTCTGCATTCTGTCTTTTCTAGCAGTACTCAGGAATCTGGGTGTAGGCGCAAAGGTGATAAATCCTCAACCTGATCCTGGATAAAATTCTTCCCAGAGGATGTGATAATAAGAGAACAAATGATAATAGGATTCATCAAGAATATTCCTTCTCCAAATTCAGGACTCTAATCTACACTGTATGCTGCTCTATTTCCAGGAATGATCAATGCTTAGAAAGCACTAGGAAGTCAGGAAATAGTTGAATGAATAAATGAATCAAGGGGAGAAGACCCACAGAATAACACAAAAACAGAGAGGTGAACAGCCACAGCCAGTGTACTGTGTGAGAACTCATTGGGTGGGGCATGTGATGGAAAGCTTTCAAATGATGATACAATTCAGAATATGTCACAAGTCAATTTCAAATAACACTATAGCAGGTGCAGCTAATGTGGAGAACATTGGAAAAGGTATGCAACTAAGGAGCTGGCTATTAACAAGGAAGCTCAAAGGCATATGAAAGTCATGCAGAAGCGAGGGCTTAGGATGAAAGAGGAAGCCAGGCATGGAGGCACCTGCCTGTGTTCTCAGCTCCTTAGGAGACTGAGGCAGGAAGATGGTGCAAGCCTATGTATTTGGGGCCAGCCTAAGCAGCATAATAAGACTCTGTCTCAAACTAACTAAATAAATTAAAAGATTGAAGATGGAAAGTATGAACCAGATGTGAAGTGTTCAGTTCATGTGGAGCTGATCTGGAGATTTGGAGTGTAAGAAGGTATAGCTGGTTGGTATGGACTTCACAGGACAATTTTTATGTTTATTTTTCACATGAGAATAAAGGAGTAATAGTTTGAACCTGGCCAGACAGGTGGGAATCTCACTTATCAAGTATAAGAAGAGGAAAGAGAAGAAATGAGAAGGTCTAGACAGTAAAACTTGTGAGCAAGATGGACTGGTAGCATGGTCTGACCCATCACCATCTTGCAAGGGTGATATTTCAGAAATATTTATACATATTAGAAATTTTTCCTTTCAGTTTGTGCTGGAGTCTGATTGTTGTCACCTGTTCAAAGTCTGGTGACATAGACTATCTCTGCACACTCAACTCTATTGCCTCATTTTAAGATAATTAGTAGTGGATTGGGTGCTAAAGCAAAAGGAATCTTGGCTGCAGAAGTTCACGCACAGCCTTTGCTGTGAAAAGCAGGGAAGTATTATTGGCTTAACCAAATGGAGGGTTGACTCAGTTCCCATTTATTGACTACAGTAGCTGCCTGTCCATTAGAAATGAGCCCTAGGAAGCTCTCCTACCACTTTCTTATTAAACCTTACTGTTCCATTCTGCATACAAATGAGGCTTGAGGTTTCCTTGGAATTTTTTTTTTTTTTTATTTCTGAAGTGGAGCCCAAATATTCTTTTCCAAAAAAGTGATATAGTCTAGAGAGTGGAGATATAGGGAAGCATAAGGCCAGGTGTTACCAACGCATGTATTTTTAAGAATCAAGTCAAGAACAGAAATGCTGAAAGCAACACAGATGGGATTTTAATGGAAGTTTCCTTCTAATTTAAGATTCTTCTCTCTCCAAAATTAAAGGCACTGTTCAAGAAATGTTGAATAAAAAGGAATTTTTGAATATCTTAGCATCAAAGCTCAGGACAATGCTCACCAAGAAATCTTTCTATGACCTCGCCAGGCAGTTGCCTGACCATGATGAAGTAAGACATAATGATACAACAATACAGATAGTGGGGTGCAAGTCCATCGAAGTTTTGAGAAATTACAGTCTTCTGTTTTATGCTATAAAGTATAAGTCTAATATTACTTTCATCAGTTTAAACTGAGTGCACTTTGGTGGAAGACTGGCCTGATGAATAATTCATAGCAAGGTTGCTACCCAATATTAGAAATGGAAATCACTTATTAAATGAATAAGTCTCTACCTCTGGTGGAACTGTGTCATGGAAACTAATATTATTTACCCATTATAATCCCAAGTGAAAGGGTGACTCCATAAATAAATAATGAAACAACTAGATATTTATTTTTGTGTTTGTTCCTGAGGTTTTCAGACTTTTTAACAGTATGAATTTTTAAAAAGTGGTGTGAATAAAAAATGTAGCGTTTTCCTTCCTCACTTTTAACTAAGATACTTCACTTTTGATTAAAAATATATATATATATATGATTTAACCGAGTCTTCTAAGTGCCAAATACAAAAAGATGAATTCTATGCAAACTTCAGTATAGTTTTGCAAACCACAGATCTGTGTGCATCCTGAATGCCAAACCTGCTTGTTAAATTTGTAGACCCTCCTATCGGGTATTCAAACCAGATTCCTTAAAGGTAAGACCCCACAACCTGTACCTTTGATAAGCACACTAGGATTCTGGTGCAGGCAGGCAGGAAACCAGACAAAGAAAGTTTGGATGTGGTATTGACCCTATCCGGGTTTCCTGAGTGGGATTCCTGTCACCTTGGAACCCTAGTAAGTCAATCTTTCTTCTGGTTCTTACCAGCCAGAATAAAGCAAATCCATTAGCTAGCGAGGATCAGCAGACAGAATCTACTTCAGGAATTGAATATTATATAAACCCATTAAAAGGTACCAAAAATGGCCCAGCATTCAAAATTTGCCTCTGTACTCCTGGCAAAGGAAAAAAAAAAAAAAAAAAAGAAAAGGCACCCTGAAGGGAAAATTTTTCCTTTGTGGATGTCAACAAGGCATGGCTATAAAAGGCAAGCACAAGCAGAACTTTGTTTTATACTTCAAACTTCACGCTGGATTTAATAGTGCAAATTATTAATGAGCAATGTAAGGAAGCCAGCTTTTTTTCCTGACCCTTCTGTTGCTTTTGACACCACTAATGGTTGCCACCTTAATTAAAACTTTTCCACTCTTGACTTCCCTGACTTGATATTCTTCAGTCTCCCTAGCTCCATGACCAACTTTTTGGCAGGCACCTCTTCTTTCCCAATTAACCAACACAATTCCCACAGGTTTGGCACTTTTTAAAAACAGGATCAACTATTTTAGGCCTGCACACCCCTACTATGCCACTGCCCCTTTCCTGACTTTGTCCAAGATTCGACACACTTTCCAGGTCCAACATCATGTGCCAAAAATGCAATTAACGCACTCCTAAATGAGGTATAGTTTTCCAAATCTTTTTAAATTCTAACCTTCCCTTGGATCTTTGATTTTTTTTTCTTTTTTTACTGAGTTTTAGATCTTCTCTTACTTCTTTTTCATGTCTGCTGAGGATATCTGTTTCTCTTTCTCTCTCTCTCCCTCCCTCTTCCCATTTCTCATTCTCTTACCCTTATCTCTCCGTTCATTCTTTCAATATCTATCCAATAAATATTTATTAAGTATCAGCTATTACCATTGTACTAATAAACAAAAAAAATTGAAAAAGTCCTTCCTCTGCTGTCTCAGTGGAACTTTGAAGATAAATTAGTGAAATAATCACAAATATATATCATTGCAAACTTCACTGAGCACTTAGAAAGAAATTTCCCAAATACACTGTGGGGTGCATTACTAGAACTCCTGATCTTATGAGAGTTCAGGAAACGGTTCAGGAAAGTAGCTATGAGAAAGGTTGTTTATAACTGAAAGATAAGGAAAATTTAAATGTCTAAGGCTGAGTAGAAGCAAGAGAAGGGTATGTTAAAGTTTTATTCATGTGTTTATTCATTTATCCAGTAACCAATCAGCAAATGTGTGATCATTTTGTCTGGTGCTAGAGGATAGATATTAGGAAGTATGAAGAACTTTTCCAAGTAGGAAGGGGAACAAGAGATGGGGGAAGGAGAAAAGGGATTTAAAGAAAAAAAAGAATTGAATAAAAAAGTGGAAATAGAGTTTTACAAATGGGAATGGTAAGGGGACAAAGAAAAGCAATAAGATGTGTTATGTATATGTACAAATCCCCCATGATCATTGTGTACTGCAAGCATGTGCTAATAAAAAATAAAAAATGTAAACACCTTCAGGGGTTCAACAAGTGTTTATGACACACTCCTGTCCTCATCTGTGAGGTGGCACTGCAGGCTGTTTCTAGTCCTCAGGCCACACTCCTTTTCTCTGGTGAAGATCTATGAAGAATTCATCATATAGCCAATAGAAACTCTAAGAGATTTCTTGGGCTACACCAATCACACTACGTTTGATTGCTCAAATTCAAGTATTTTTCTTCAGTGAAATGAATCCATTTATGACCCTCTGTGAGGTGCATTAATTCAGTCTCTGTGCTGTTTGGTACACACCACTTCCTTGGCTTGGAAATGCCACTTCACTGTGACAGTGTCACTAAATGGAAAGAGCAAACAAAGGCTTTGGAGACAGATGTTCAACTTCCCTCCTGTCCAATCCTGGTCATTGAACATTGCAGTCCTGCCTTCAGCTTTTCTCATTTCTCAAAACAGACAAGATAATAAACTTCCCACATGATTGTTCACTGTAAGACTAAGTACAATGCCTGAGGCGGTCACAGCACCTTGTGAAAAGCAGTTGAGGCAGCAAGATTGGTCGTTAGCAGCATTATAGTAGCTGCAACTGCTGCTGTGTGCTGCTTTGGTCTTATAAAACTTGGTTCAAAACTCACAACTACTTGAAGGCTTTTCAGATTTTTATCCTCCTCATTATGTTCCGCGCTTATGTGTTTATTTCCTAATGTGCTCACCGGGCTGCAAGTAAAACACTTCCTAGCTGGTTTTGTCAATTCCTGCTCAAGGCAATGAAGCCTGCTTTAGATAGTAGCCCAACCGGGCAGGAATGGAATTCTTAGACAGTTCCCTCCTAGAAGGCAGAGAAAGATGGTGCTATTATCAACATCTTAATAGGAAAATTGGATTTGAAAAGTATTATCCAAATACTTCTCTTCAAGACTGGTAATAATTATGCTTCCCTTTGTTTGTAACATCTAAGAAACTTACCATTTATCTCTGAATAACATTGTAGAGTAGTGTAATCATACAGCTCTAGATGTAGCAAGGTCCTTGGAAATCACGCACTTCAATCTTTTGATGTTACAGAGAGAATAAAACTGAAGCCTGAAGATGTCCATTGGCTTGCTCGTAGTTGTGCAAATACAGTGTAGGCCAAGGCACACCCTAAGGATTACTACGGCCTAATATAAGGTTACTAAAGTTGTGTTCTCTGGGGACAAGGCTGTGAGAATGAGAGCCGTGTGCAGAAAGATCTGGGGGAGAACTTTGGAGAACTCCTTGAGGGACCAGAGGTCACAGGTGGGCAGAGGCGGGTGGTACCCTTCCATGGATTCACAAGGGCTTCCAAGGATCCCACAGTGGGTTTGGGGCTAGACTGGCCCTTCAGAGTTGTCTGAGGCATAAGGACCGGTTGCTGGAGGTGGGCTGCCCCCAGAGCAAGCAGAATCTTGGAGAAAGGTAATTCTAGGCAAATCTCCACCTGGCAGTGCTCGCAGCAGCTGTAGGAATGAGGGCATTTGAGTCCAAGTCATCCAGGCAGTTCATTACTCTGTCCTCCACCTGGGAAGAACACGTCATCAAAACGTCTTCCAACAAGGAAAGGGCAAAGAGGCTTTTCTGTGATTCCTTGCTAATTTGCATTACTGCATGTTGTCTTAATTCCCTCATAAAAAAGACTGTTTGAGGAAGATATATTTTCCTGAAAACCCTCATTCCGTGTCTGGATGCTCAAACACAGTGGAGATTGTAGGGGGTGGGACATCACAATTAAAGCACAGGTGTTAATTGACTACTGCTTTGGAAGACCACCTATGGAGAAGTACAATGAATAGAGAGGTCACAAATACCTACCTCCAGGAAAGTGAGAAAACAGCCATGCAAGTGATAGCCTGAAAACCGGATTTAAAACCAGAATTTGTTGCTCAAATTCTTAATCCCACACAGTTTTTGAGTGCCTTGTTTACGTTCCAGCAACTGATTTGGGTGATGTCCTTAATGTTTGCTCTCTTGGAGGCCATTTTCTTGGTTTTCTCATATCTTTCTCTATTGTAGATTTCTGGAGGATGGAGCTACGTTTTATTTTTCTAGTGCTTCACTTCACACGTGGAATTTCAGTGTTTGTCAGATGAAAAAAATAACAGACTCTTCCACACAGGGAGACAAGTACTTGAGTTTCAGCCATCACACTTCTAAATAATTAATTGTTGAATAAATGTTTGATCTCCAGCCACATTTCAGAAACCTCTAAATCTTTCTAAGGTTGGCCATAAAAGAAGGGAAATGATGCTAGGTTTGAAAAATACATAGAGAAGAAAGAATATGATTTGCTAGTCACTGGAAGAAATAATCCTGGCTTTGATTTTTTTTTTTTTTGGTTGTTGTTGTTCCCTTTGGGCAGGGGGCATGTTTATTCCGGCACCTACAGATTTTTCCAAAGAAGGTGAGAGTGTGTAACTCTGACTTCCTTGTGCATTCCAGGATTTTTCTGAGATTAGTGTTCAGAACAATCTAAACAACTCCTATGCAAACGATGCATCCCTACTTAAACCTCTTTTGAAGTGAGAAAATTATATTTTCTTTCTGTATTTCATGAAATATATTTATCTAAGGTGACCTTTAAAAGTGTGAGTGAATGATTTAGCAAGGTGGTAACAAACTTCGTTGCATACAAACATCACATAAGGAATTTGCATATACATATTTTTTTCCCTAAAAATTGTATCTAAAACTCTGACTTGGAAAATCTCAGGCAAGACCCAGTAATGTAACATTTTCAATCTTTTATAAGGGCTTAATACATGGAAACGAAAGAAAATTTTGCAGTCAAAAGTTCAGTTTCTGTCCCGATTCTGGCATTTACTTCGTGACTTTGGACAAATCCTGTAGCTTATCTGTGCTTTTGTTTGCTCACGTTTTTGAAGGGATAGTAAAAATGAGTTTCTTTCTACCTTGAGTGGGATGCTAATGTGTATTTAAAAAGTGAGCATGCATAGAAATGTCTTCCAAGTCATAAAGGCTAGACATATGTCCTTGTGAAATAAATTTCTAAGAACTAAACATTATGTCCTCTTTTTAGTCACTATCTCAAGCATAGCCTTTTGGAAAATTGGACAAAACTCAATTTTGCCATCAAATGAAAGGTTGCTGTCGTCTTGAGGGGTTCCTACTTTGCTGTCTGCCTTTGGGAAAGCCTTCCTGGCGAAGAGAGCCACGTTAAAAGACAGAAATAAGACTTGTCAAATATTCATTATTTAAGTAATGCAGTAGTCATATATCTATGTAAAACTTTTAAATTTTCAGATCTTTTTTAAAAATAGTGAAGCGAATTTATTTCTTAGCTCTGGCTCTGTTTTTTTAATCTCCAACTGGCTTTGAAAATGCCTTTGAAAGTTACCTCTTTCTTCTATTTCCGTAACCTTACTAGGAACATGACTGATTGAACAGGTGGTTTTCTGCTTGCGGTATTAGAATTTAATAGCTAGTGAAAGCAAAAAAAAAAAAAATGTGAATTTTTCCTAGAGAAGATATCTTTGCATGATCAACATATAATCACACAATTGTGTGAGCAATGAATTTTACTGTTAATTGATAGAAGGGAGTGTTTGGACCTACGTGTGCATGTGTGTGTATTTGTATATGTATGTGTATGTCTGTGATTGGCCTTGAGTAGAGTATTTTAACATATTTACATTTTTTATTTCCTGAAGTAAGCAACATAGCACCACGCCGAAACTGTTAATGATGTTTCGCCACCCAGTGAAGAGATGAGATGGTCTCTGATAATTAGAAATTGCTCTAAAAATTTATTCACACTTGGAAAATAACACATCTTTTATGACCATATTCTTAAGCATTCAGGGCACTAATACCACTAACTCATTCTCCTTATCGACCTCTCCCCAAATTATTCTCAATTATTTGATAAATTCAAACTATGTTTGTTACCCAAGTCAGTAGTGCTTCACAAACATCTGAAGCCTGTTTTAGGTTTCTTACTGTTGTGTGATTTAGTCATCTCTGTTGGTGTTGCTTCCATTTACGAACACAAGTGACCTGCATTTAGTGTTCATAGATGGTTGTAGATATGTCTGTCTTAAATTCTGCTACATCAAGACATTTCAGTGTGTTCGTGTAAGTGCAAGCATCCGTCTTTGATATGAGGCAATTCAGGCATTCTTCTAATCAGCTACATGGAAAGTTCTCTAGTACTAATCTATGTGATCATATTGATTTGCATTTTGAGCAAATACTTTACTTTCTTTAGGTGAGCTGGCATGTGTTGAAGGCTACTTGTCTGCTCAACTGTTGTGAAACTGAAAGGTTTAATGAAGTGAAATGCGTTTTTTAACAACGCGGAGCTAGTCAAAAAGAGGAATGAGGTTTCTGATGTCCAGATGGGCAACGGCAGTGATGAAATATTGCAGAAGTATAAATCGGACGCCACTGTGTCTGTCGAGGCTACTCAGGCAAATTATACTTTTGCTTTAAGTGACATATCAACTATAGTTTGTGCTGACTGACCTAAATTCCCACTCAATGTACTCTGTGGCTTCCTGGCTGTTCTCTGCAGCCTTATTACCTATAATTGACTTTGTATTCTACTTCAGATTCTTACTATGGATTTTCCAAGCCTAAAATAGGAAGGAAAAATATAAATTGCCAAGATTATTATTTTGTATTTCATTAAAAGTACATTTCATTAATAACAAAATTTTCCCCAAGTAACTTCCCATAAGCTTTAGCTCATGTTTTCTTTGGAGTTTTCTATTATCCACACATACATATGCTCACTGCAAAAGTAATATGTATGCATTATGAAATCTTTCAAATTTCTGTAAGAAAGTACCCTTAAGATAAAACTATTTTATAACAAAATCTATTTTATAACAAAATTCTATTTAGAATTATTATATAAATTATATTTTAAATACTTTAAAGGCAAAACCTTTTTTTAGCTACTGCGTTTCCTACTTTATTTTAGAAAGTCTTTCTAACTAACTTATTCACATAATGTTCTATGTTTTTTCTTTGATTTCTGTCCTATGTACCTGGTATTACACCTGCATATGGAATGCATTTTTTTAGTCAGTCATATGTTGATGATTGTTTTTATTTCTTGACTTTATAAGTATGTTCAGTGAATACATTTGTGCATGTGTCGTTTTGTACATGAATGAATTGACCTGTATGAGAGAAACTTGGGGGCCTATGTTTTTCCCTAAAAGACTTTCCCATCATTGTAAAGATAGATTACAGTTAATTTATGGGGAGGACCTGTATGATCTACCCAGAAATGAATAAGAGCTGGAGGCATTATTATGAGTTTATATGCAGTTTAATATGGCAGATGGTTATACAGTATATAGATATATTTATAGATAGGTGTATGTTGGTCAGTGTACAAATATTTTCTTGTGTTAGTGTCATCTGAGAGGGTCATGAAGTGATTATACCTTAGTAGCAACAATACACTTACCCTCAAAGTGTTGTTTTTCTAGTAAAATCACTCAATAAATGGATCAACAACTTCTTGAAAAAAGGCAGATTTCATGATTGGGGCAAGGAGTATATAAAATGAGCCTGCAGCATCTAATAGTGGTAGCAAGCAAACAAGTGCTAAGAACAAAACAAAACAAGAAACAAATATACTCTACAATAATGAATGTATGTCAAAGGAAAGCAGGAACCAACTCCAGCAGATCTCGGTAACGAAAGCTGGAATAATTTGAGTAAGAAAGTAAAGACAATTTTATTAGCATATAACTTAAACTAGAAAATTAGTGTAAAATTATTTAATAAATGGATTTAATAATGAAATGAGTATAAACAGACAAATATACAAAAGCATTGCAAACATCTATTATATACAGTGTACTATAACCCCGAGGAGTCAGTACATCAGAACCCTTCCCTTAAGTTTAGGCTACACATCACGACTTCTTTTCGAAGAGTCTGAGATGGAAGGGGGTAAAATGACTTCACAGTGGAGAAGGCTGAGAAACACTGTCTCAGCAGAGGATTGAGATTCAAGTCAGCAATGGCAAGTCACTTTGACAGTACTCACTGTTGATATGGTGTCATGCAAAAGGTGTTTACTTATGTGGTCTTCCTCCCAGAAACACTTATCCAGGCTAACCACAATGGACAAAATGAGCAAATCCCAAAGAGGGGACCCAATACCAAATACCTGACCAGTACACCTCAAAACTGCAATTAATAAAAACAAGGAAAGCCTGAGAAACACAAATAGCTGAGAAGAGCCTAAGGAGAAATGACCACTCACTATAAAATTGTTATCTGGATTGATTCTGGAATGAGATCGGGGGAGGAGATTAGGTTAAAAAACAACAAAAAATACAAATAATATTTAGTTAATAATGGATTTCAATATTGGTTCATTAATTGACAAATGAAGAATAGTAATATTAGATGTTAATAATAGGAGAAACTAGGTGTGAAATTTCTGCAATCATCTTTGCAATTTTTTTAAACCCAAAACTCATTTAAATTAAAAAAAAAGTATCTTAAAAGGAGACATTTCTAAACACCCTCCAACTGAAGTTATGTGTGTTTTTGTTCCCATCAGTAGTGTAAGAAATATTTTCTTTGTAAAATGTTTATCAAACATCTTGATTTCTGTTACTCTGATAGCTTAAAGATAGAATTTCAGTGTAATTCTAATTTTTATTTTTCTTATGAGTAAAGTTGAACAGCTGTTCAGATATTTTTAAAATATTTATGTGTTTTTCTGTCAACTCTCAATCCAAACCCTTTGTGTATTTTTCCTTTGGTTTGTTCCTTTTCATTTGTAGAAGCCACAGAGTTCATAGTTTGCTACTTTATATATTTTTAATTTTGTTGTTTCTTGATATGTAGAGTGATTTGTGTGTAGGTCAACTTATTGATCTTTTGTATAGATGGAGCTTTTTTTAAGGTAAGGACTTCCCACTATTGAGTTAAAAAGTCTTACACATTTTATCTAATACTTTACAGTTTATTTTTGCACTACTATTTATTAATTGTCTCTACTGATATGATTATTAATTTTTTATAAAATTTTGTTTTATAGCTTTGCATCCTCTTTTCCTTTGCTTTATTATCATTTACCAAAATAATATTTTACTAGGTTTTCTTTTCCTTCTTACCTTGAATGACTTAAAGAAAATAAATCCTATTTGAAAATTTCTTAAAAATTAATCTTAAGTTTCAAAAAATATTTCTCAAAAGTATATTCGTAAATCATCACTGACTACCTTACAGTGTGACTCCTCTACCTGGTATGATATGCAGAATTCTCTCAATGTCCACCCAAGATTCCATCCACTCATCATTCAATCAACAACTAATCCAGGTGGTTATATAAGTCACTTTCCCAATAGTGGGACAAAATTCCCAACACCCACAACTTAAAGAAGCAGAAGATTACTTTGACTCATGGTTTCCAGTCTACATTCAGCTGGCACCAAAGTAGAAATGTCATGGTGGACAGGCCTGGCATAGGAGAGGTATTTACCATATGGAGGCCAGGAAGCAGAGAAAGGAGGAAGGGAGGGATCAGAATAAACCTCTTGAAGTCATGCCTCATTCCAGTGGCCAGCCCCCAGTGACAACGTGGCACCTCTGAAAATGAGACTTTTGAGGGACATTTTAGATCTAAACCATAACATTCTGTCTCCCAACCCTCCAAACTCATGTCCATCTCATTGTGCAAAACATATTTAGTCTATTTCCACCAGCTGCCAAAATCTTAACATTTCCAACACTGATGAAATGTCCAAGTCTAAAGTCTCTTGTGAGAATCAAGGCAGACTCTTAGCTGTAAGCCCCTACAAAAAATCAAACAGAAGGTTATAGACTTATAATATACAATGACGCGGGCTTAACATTCCCATTCCAAAAGGGAGGGATAGGGGAATGGACAGAAATGACACCAAATCAAGACTAAACCCCAGCAGGACAAACATTAAATCCTATAACTGCATATTCAGTATCCATGGTAGACTGTGGTGAGATGTGAGCTCCAAAGGGCTTGGGCGGCCCTGCCCCTATGGCCTTATTTGTTACAGCCCTCATGGCCTCTCTCTTGGACTGGCTTTGCTCAGTGCCTTTGGACTTCATCAGCAGATTATCCATGTTCCTCACATCTCCATCTTCCTAGGATCTTGATTGAACCTTCAGCTTCACTCTCATAGGTTTATGTATCACCCTCTTGGGCACCTGGCAAAAACTGTGACCCTGTCACACTCTGTTGCCTGGCCTTCTAGGCATTCTTCCAAAGTCTTGTGGAACCCTCTGTGAGCCCATGGCTCTTGCATTCTGCACACCTGAAAAACCAGCACAAAGTAGGTGGTGCCGAGGATGGCTGCCAGCTTGAGCAGTGACTGGCCACCTTGGACCATACCTGCAGTGGCCTCTGAATTCCTGTATGGTTGAACTCAGAGATACATTTCCCTAGACATCCCTGAATGAGCAAGCATTTCAGGGACTCTCTTTTTTGTTTTTTTGGTTTTTTTTTTTTTTTTTTGGTGCTGGGGATTGAACTCAGGGCCTTGTGCTTGCAAGGCAAGTACTCTAACCACTGAGCTAAATCCCCAGCCCCAGGACTCTCTTTTTGAATGAAATATTTACAGTTTGCTAGTTTTGATCCTGTGATGAGTGGGGTCTTGATGATATCTGAGATACCCTCGAAGCATCTTTCTTCTTGTCCTTGAACTAAATATTTGGCTTCTTTTTAATGCTAATTTTTCAGCAATCATAGTTTCCAAGGCCCCAACTTTGCAAATGATTAGAAAACTTCAAATCATTCAGCCTGTCATTTGCTCCTTATTCTCACTGTAGATCTGACTTAAATAAGCCAGTATTACCTTTTTCACAGCCTGTATATTGGGCTGCTATGAAATTTCTTCTACCAGATTGATTAGTCTACCACTGTTAATCTCAGTATTCCAAAAAGTGTCAAAACATAGGCCAAATATAGATAAATTTAACACACTTTGTCCTGTAATCAAATTATCTATTGAGTCACTGTTCTCAACTGAAACCTCCTGTGGCAGGCCTTAATTGTCCATGTTCCTGTCAACACTCTGGTCTTCTGAGCTCTGGCTAATATTGCATATGAAGCACTGCTCACAATACCCTAGGGCTTCTCTAGCCCACATTTCTAAACCTTTCTAAACTTCTCCTGCAAACCAGTCCCAAAGACTTCTGAAGTATGTGGTCATGTATAGGCCCAGTGATAACCCCACTCCTGGCAGCAATTTTCTGTATTAGTCAGCTTTTCTATTGTTAGGACAAAACACCCAACACTTACAGCTTAAAGAAGGAGAGGATTGTTTTGGCTTAGAGTTTCAATTTATGTTCTGCTTGCTCTAAGGCAGAAAGTGTATGGTGAAAGGCCATGACAAAGAAAATGGTTTAACATATGGTTGCTAGGAAGCAGAGAGAAAAGAGAAGAGCCAGGGATCAGAATATATCCTTCCAAGAAATGCCCCCAGTGACCAGGCCCTACCTATCACCAAACATGAGATTTTAGAGGGACCTTTCACATCTGAACAGTAAAAGTAGCGGTATGGAAATACTTGCAGGTATCATCAGATAATATTGAAATAAACCTTGGCAGTTCAGGATGGCATATGCCTGTAGTCTCAGCTACTCAGGAGGCTAAGGTAGGAGGATCACTTGAGCCCAGCAGTTTGCAAACAGCCTGGTCAGCATAGTGGCATTTCCATGTCAGAAAAGGAAAGAGGGAGAGGGAGGGAGGGAGGGGGAGAGAGAGGGGGAAGGAAGGAAGGAAGGAAGGAAGGAAGAAAGGAAGGAAGGAAGGGTGTAATGGGGTGGAGGAAGAAAATCATACAAAGAGTTGCTCACATAACCCTGAGTCATCATCCATTCCCATAATAAGAAACATTCCATTAAATTCCGTGATGATTTGCTCATTCTCTTCACTTCTTTATGTTGTACTTTGTGTATTTCATGTTATACACTTGAAAATGTTAGTGACTTTCTTGTCCTATATCTACTTAATGTGATAATTCAGTTAGTTTGCTCCCCATGATCTGCTAAACTATCTCTTCAATGATTCACATTTTGGTTGTTTGTTCCATTTGCTGCTGCAGATAATATTAGTATAGATATTTTAATCTTAATGCTTCCTTTGAATTTTAATTCATATCTGTTCCTAGCAAAAGAAGCATTACTCATTATAAAAGATATGCACTTGGCCTTTATAAGGGTCCCTCATACTTTTCAAATTGTTTTTCTAAAGATTCCAGTCTACAACATTTTCAGCTATATGTGACTATGTCATTTTAACCTCAAACTTAGCAGCTTTGTTTGTAATTTCATCACATTTTAAATGAATTAATTAAGTAGAGATGAGGATCGCCAAGTTGCCAAAGTGATTATTTTCATATGGTTTTGCAAGTTTGCTTATATATTAGCCAGATGTCAAAAAAGTTTCAAAGAATTAATACATATATTTCTTCTCTCATTTACAATTTAATGATGTCTCGTAAACTATTCCAGGGGATATACTGATCTTTGGAACTCAAGCCTTCATCTGAAAATGGCACCTGAAATACCAAACTCCACTTATCATGACTTTACCTCACTGTCTTTGAGAATAACAAAAATCAGCCATGAGCAGTTTAGAAGGTTTATATCACATCCTTCAATCTCCATGTCCTTTTCTGAAATAAAGAGTATTTAATGGGGAGCTAGTAGTCTCAATTCTAATTTTAAAATATGACTTTCACTTGCTTAGTTAATCAACATTTACTGTGTACCTACTATGTGACAGGTCTTGCAATTCACCAAATAGATAGAAGAACAGGAATTTCAGAGCTGAGGTGTAATAGTTTTCTATTGGTATGTAAGAAGTACCACACATTTAGCAACTGAAACTAACACCCATATTGTTATCTCACAGTCATCATGATGTGCAAGGCCAGGCAGAGCTAAACATCTTCAATCCTGATGTCAACCCCATTTTAGTCTTGACTATGGAGGAGTCACATACCATGCCCATTCAGGATGCTCGCAGGATTCGTTTCCTGTGGCTCTTTGACTGGCTACTTGCTGGCTGTTGACTAAGCACATTCTAGGTCCTAGAAGTCTCACAGGTATTTGCCACACAGCCTTCTTTATCAGCACTTCTTCAAGGTCCACAGAGGAGTCTCTTTCCTTCTAGTCCACTACGACTGAGTCTTGTATAATGCAACTTAACAGAAGTAATATGTTGTGAACTTGTCATATTCTGGTGGTTTGAAATAATTTGGACGACTTATCTGCACTTTAAGTACTCTGTGGAGAGACTCACTATGTCCCATTAGATGTGTCCACAGTAGGAGGTAATCAGAAAACCTGAATGTCCTATTTGAAGTTATATAAATCTAGCTTCCTTCCTTAGTCTTCATTATGTTCAATTGCTTCCCTCATTTATCTACTTTGTTATTGTGAAAGTTCTCATGCTGTGCTATACTCTAGTCGGCTCTTGGCAAATTTGCATGATAATAAAACACTATTTTAAGGATTTGCATTATTTCATCACAAACATTTGTTTCAGGATCAAACTGCACAAAGCCGAAGTGTGGTGTTGCTCTAATTTTGTCCCATAAATAAACTTCACTTACATTAAGCATATTCAAAGGGCATTCACAAGGGCGTTCTGGTTCAGCTAGGGCTTGTTGGAGGTTAAGGAGTCACCTAGAGGTAAGAAGAAAATAGATTTCAACTAAAAACTCTGGTTATAACAATTATTTAAATTATTTTAATCTTAATTAAGGTATCCTCTTGGCAATATTCAACCTGTTTAACTGTAGAAGTCTTATTTTCAGGTCATATTCATTAATTTTACACTAGATATACTATTTTGGATTCCCTTTGACCATTTGCAATTTTGTCATTTATATTAATCCATAAGAATTTGCAGGGTTTTCGTGGTTAAGACATTTAGAAAATGAAGTACAACCCACTTATTCTAGAATAATTTGACACATCTGTATAACACTGAGATGGAGTGACTGTTTCCTCTGCTGTGGGCCCTCCTGTGTCATCACGGTTTTTATTTCCATTTCATTCACTGTCTTGTCCCCAGAAGATAGAAGCATTCGATATACAGACACCTACTCTTTTACCATAGCCCATTTCTTTCAAAATAACGTTGGATAAAATACCCTTTCTCTTTATTGTGTTGTTCAAATGAAAAATCATGTTCTTAGTGAATGATTTGCTTAGGTTGGATCACATATGCATCCTTTGTACAGGGTTGAGGAGACTACAATCCTGCCAAGAATGTGTGCAGTGGGAAAAGAGGAGATTTCCAAATCAAGCAGTGGAAAAATTTGTAGACTGAAATAAGTAAACTTCAGTGATTTTCTTATCATCCATTGTGATTGTCTATATAACCACTTAGGAAAGGCCACTTAATCTTCTTGACTTTAGTTATAAAAGTTGAGAGTTGATTATGGATTATTAATGAATTAGGCTTCCAAGCTTAATTCAACAACAAAATAGAGAGGCAGAGTATTTGTTCCACAATGAAGTATTTATCATTAGATAACATTTTGAGCCTTACCTTGTAACAGGCACCAAGCTCTTTCAAACATTAATTCAAGTAATCCTCACAATGACCCTGTGAGTGGGATCTTTTATTATTTTCTTCTTATAGTTGAAGAAACTGAGCCACAGAGAGTTACATAAGTGGTCTTGTACCTTTTTTAGAAGTGACAGAGCTGGAACTCAAACTTCAGCACTGTATGAGTATTATGTTTAACTGTCTCACATCCTACAAAGATACCAATCATTGATCCATACAGTGCTTATTAAACTCAACAGGAGTTTTTAAAATGTTGAAACACATAAAATGCTTGCAAGAATAGTTGAAGAGTAGATGGATTTTAATGAGAAATACACTCTTGGGAGGAGGAAACAGACAAAAGAAAAGAAAATATTTTCTCTCCTTCACTAATTCTGCTCACCCTACACACATTTTTTTTTTTCCTGGTAGACAGATGTTGAATGTGTCCTTATGTTTCCAAACTTTATGGATCAGCAATCTCTCATCTTTTACTTGAACTCTCACATAGGAAAGAAATTATAAACTCAAGTTGATTAAATTAGTCATGAAATAAGTAAATATATGTTCATAGTCATTCTAGAATATGAACAAAATTTTGTGCACATCCCTTCGGAGGAATTAAAAACTAAAGTAAAACAGGTATTGTGGGGGGGCTTGTCACTGTGTAAGAGTAAGTATTCTAAGACCAAGCAAGTTGACACTGTGTTTGGTTCTCATATCATCTGTCAAAGGTCTGCAGATTGCTATTCAAGAAGGTGGAAAGCTTCTTGAATTCTAGTCATCTGATTAAGAATGTACAACAACTGTTTCTGAGTGTTTACTCTGAATTGGAGTTCATTTTTTAATATGAAAGAGGCATTTAGTGTAACTTTACAAATGTCTGGGATTGCTCTGAAGTCCTTGGAAAACTTGTGGATGATAAAGAGAAACTTAGACATAGATTAGAAGTTGGATATGGGCCAGTAGCTTGAAGAAGCCCTCACAGAGATTTTGTTTGTATAAGAACAGATTTTTTTTTTTCTCTCAGCAGCGTTTGTGAGTTGACAACAATCTGGAAAGACTTAAAATCTGATGTGTTAAGACATTTTTGCAAACAGCATTAAGCATGCCTCAGGGAAGAAATAATGGAGCGAATCAAGAGTTGTGAATATAGGAGTAATTCTGGGAAGCAGCTATTACATAAAACCCTTTTGTATATATGTGAATCTGATGTGTTTGTGTGCAGTGGCGGGGTGTGGGGGATGCATAGCGTAGAGGCCATTGCCACTTCCACCTCAATTGGCCCACCTGAAACAGCCACCCCTTCATCCACTTAGTGGAACAGTAAAACAGCACCTGTTCATTGTGCTTACACTTATAATCATGTCTGAGTGTGTTTGTGTGTGTGTGTGTGTGTGTGTGTGTGTGTGTGTGTGTGTGTGTTTAAAGGAGAAGGATTAGGAGATAAGAAGGCAATCATAAAAAGATAGGCGTGCTTTGTTTGCTGCAGTCTCCAAAAAATAGTCTAGGTGTCACCCCTCCTTTCAAAGCTTCTAGGCAGGAGCTTTGGACCCTGAATTAAACATTTGGTGAGTGAGCTGGTGGTTCCTAGACTCCACTGAATTTTGTCCATGCAGTCCATCCATAGAACACGTGACCTGCAGAGATTATTTGAGTAAATTTGGTCCCCAATCAAGGCATTCAAATGTGAGATGTGAGCATTTGCCTTAGTCTCTTTTCTGTCACTGTAGCAGAATATCAAAGTCTTGGTAATATACAAAAAAGAGGTTTATTAAGGCTTGTGATATCGGAAGCTGAGAAGTCCAAGTTATGGCAGCTGCAAATATTTAGGGCCTTGTGCTGGAAAGTTCAAGCAGGCTGTGCAGAAGAGGTAAACCTGAAGGATGGCTTCACTTTATGACAGCCCATTCTCATGGTAACTAATCCAGTACTTTCAGAGGCAGAACTCACTACCATAAGAATCAACCCACTCTCACAAAAAGGGAATTATTCCTTCTTAAGGAACTGATCACCTCTTAAAGCCCCAGCCCCTGTTACCATCAAAATGACAATCAAATTTATATATGTATTTGAGGGGGAATAAACCATATTCGACCTGTAGCAGCATTTAATTTTTTTTTAGAATTCCATCAAATCAATCATCTTTAACATATGAACAGATGATATTCTCAAATATTTTTATCTGAAATCATTTTTTTAATTGAAGATTATATGTCTATGTATTTTGTCCTGAAATAATATCTATACTGGTCAAATTCCAAGGATAAGCATTTGGGCTGGTGGCATATGTTAGTGATAATGCATTTGCTTAGCATGTACGAGCCCCTTGAGTCAGTCCCCAGTTCTACAAAAGTAAAAACTCTACTAAACAAAAACATGAAGGACAAGGACTCGACAGTTGCATAGAAGCAAATCACTTCAACAATAAGTGCCATCATAAAAGCTGGCAAACAATATTTTACTATATTATCTATGAGGAAAGTTCTCATCTAAGAACTTTACCTTCACTCATGTAGTTAATCTTCAAAATTTCCCTGTAAGATAGACAAGATTGCCTATAAATTTACAGATGAGGAAACTAAGGCAGTTAGTGTTTAAGTAGTTGCACAAGATCCTCTAATTGGGGACAGGAAGCTGGGCTTCACCCAGGCTGTCCGGCTCTAAATCTGCCCCTTAACCCAACATTATCCAGACTCAACATATACTGGGCTCTGTTCTTGGTGCCCATGATGCAGCAGAATCTTGTTCCAGCCCATGGAAGCTGCCGAGGAAGAAAGATGGGTGCATGTAAATACAGCAGTGCACTAAGCAGAGATGCATGGAAGGTGTTGAAGTAGGAGATTCAAATAAGTGATTAACTCTTGGTGAGGAAAGAGAGTGGGAGAGATTTTATGATACAGAAACATCTGAGATGCTTTTTGATGCATGAGTAGTTTTGATAAATGATGGGAAGGAATATAACGGGCAAGAAAGTGGCATACATGTGACTAGTATCTTAAAACTGTTCTCTCTTGTGTACATGGGCATCCTTGGTATGAGTGAACTCTCTTCCAACATTTTTTTTTCTCACTTGAATTCTATAAAAAGTTGAATTCACAGTGTTGGCTCTGGATTGAGTCAAAATATAGATCATATTTTCAAAGTTGGTGAGTTGGACATATTTTCAAAGTTTTTATCATGGGATTTGGGATATGATAAAAAGCAAGAAGAGGGACTTCGAGCATTTCTTTCCTTTTGTCCACCAAAGACTATTTTCTGGACCAGGCCAGATGGAAAAATACACATGGAAGTAAGAGAAAATGGACTGAAATATCAGTTGGTAGCAGGAAAAGTGTAAAGAAAATGTTTCTTAAGGTCAGTTTGTGTTACTAGGATGTAAATCAGGCAACACTGTTTTGAACTTCTCATCATTCCTGGTAGAGTGGTAGAGAGTGGAAAGGTTCTTAGAGCATCTAATGAAAGACTTTTGTTCATATTGTTGGAGGTGGCAGTGTCGAACCCGCGAACTGCAAGTGCTCCACCAGTGAGCCCAGGCTGGCCTTGAATTCACCATCCTCTTGCCTTAGCCACTCAAGTTCATGGGATTATGAGAACATGACACCATGCCTGGCTTGAGAGACTGCTTACTATTTGGAGCCTTATCATGTGCAAAACACTGCTTGGTGCTTTGCAAGGTTTAATTAGAGTTATCCACTCAATAACTGGATTACAGTTGCCACTTTTATTGGTAACATTTTGCAGATGATAGTTACACAACTTGTGAGAAGAAGAGCTACAATTCTTTTTTTGTTTTGTTTTGTTTGGGTTTTGGTGCCGGGAATTGAACTCAGGACCTTGCACTTGCTGGGCAAGCACTCTAAACACTGAGCTAAATCCCCAGCCCAAGAGCTACAATTCTAAATCAAACTTCATTGATATGGACACAGTTCAGGTTTTCTTAAAATGAACTTTGAGGCTACCTAACATAGCATTTTTCCCATCTCTTCCTGGTGATGACTTCCTTTTGTGAATCTTCAGATGCTAATGAAGTATGGATGCTTATGGGTACTCCAGTGGGAATGCTTAGTTGATAGAGAGCCTGTATGAATAATATACTTTTTTATTCATATAACTGTAGTGACATTAAATTAGTTTTCTGTGTTGAATATATTTAAAGCTATTACCAAATTTGGGTTCAGACTACTATAACAAAGGAATTTTCTTTTTAACTTCAAAACCGATTCTTGAAATAAAGAAGAAAATATATATGTCCTAGTTTAGAATTCTGGGAAACTTTATAATTGAAGTACAGAATTACATTTTGAATAGAGAAAGCCCAATTTATTTAATCTTCTTACTGCAGCTTTCCAAGATAAGATTTGTCAGAAGGCTAAAAAGTCTTCTTGATCAGGCGCAAGTCCCTCCGAAAGGGCCTTTGGATTAATTATGATCCTTTCCCTGATTAAATATCAGTTACTAATCCTCTGATATAGTAGGAAGAATCCACGGAAATAATTGTTGAAAAACACAGGGATAAAGATGAGGAGACTTCTTTTCATCATATAAAGTTATGATTATGATATCAGATTGTACCTGCTATTGTGATGTGGAGGTTTCTTAAGCCTTGTACCTTATTTAACCTGAGCAAGGAGAACGACAGTCTGTAACAGTTATTTTGAAAGACTGTATGGTCTTCTTGTGATGTATCAACTCTGAGTAATACAGCAATTGGCATTTATTGAATCCCCCCACTCTTTGTAAGAGAGTATATTGGAAAGGAGAAAAGTGCCCGGTGACCAAAACTACTCTGTACAGTTTGTTCACAGAGTCTGACTTTTGAATAGGTCAGCATCTTTCTTTAACCAAATAACTGGAAAGTGCGATAAGTAAACATTGATTACTGGAGTCTATGGAATCTCCAAACGGGAAGGGAGGCCATTTAATCTATCCCTTCCTCAACTGTGACTTTAATACTTTCTAATCTGCAGCATTCTTTCTTTGGAACTACCTAATATTTTCTGAAATACCTCCCATAATGAGTATTTTACATACCTTAAAGCTACATACATTTCCAACTAGTTTGAAATATTAAAAGTTCTATTCTAGCAATTTCTATTGGTCCTAATTTTATTGCCCCTTACTTTAATGATAATAATACCATTCTATATGAATTAAATCTTTATGACAACCAAAGAGCATAGATGTTTAATAAATTGTAATAAGCTCTACAAAGACAAAATTATGTTCCTTATTTACCAGAAAATAGTATTTCAATAAAACACTTTAAGGTAACTTTCAGAAATAAAAACCAAATTTGAGTTTTAACCTGGATTCTGATAGGTGGCCATTTAATAAAATGTATATGCCTAGTTAGCATTAGTAACTTCAGTTAGGCAAAGAAGGATAGTAGTTAATCCAGAGATGTGGATTCCAACTACAGAGTTTGGATTCCCATTTGCTTCTACTACTTACTAACAATACCATTTTAGTGAGCTTCTTACCCCTTTTTTTCTTAACTGGTCGTGGTAGTATCAGTCTATAGGATTATTGTGTGGTTGTAATAAGATAATTTTTTATGAAGTACTTAACAACCACTCTGCTCTATAAACAATCTTCAGCGATATCTTCATTCAACAAATATCTATTGATGATACACATAGCAGGTACCTCATCTAAAAACTGATTTCATACATCACACTGTGCGAGTAAATTGTTTCAGAAAATAGATAAAAAGGTGTGTTTTTCCACATATTTTTCTGGCAAGACCCAAAGAACATGGTTTTCTTCATGCTTTGGGAGAGTGGTCATTGGTTTATAAACTCTGTTTAGTTGCAAAACACTTACCATTCAGGGATAATGTGTTAATATAATAGTACAGTAAGAAAAGATTCATGACGTATTTTCCATACCATACTCTTCATTAAAGATGATTCTTTGCCTTATATCTCATTATTCTTGAAAAGTATCAGATCAGAGAGTCCTTTATTGAATTCATTAAAGTTTTTTATTTGACCCATTTTTGAGCAAGCCTCTGCAGTGTAATGTTCACTTGTCTTTTTGTTGACTTTAATGAGACATAACTCATTGTAATATTTATGTATGTCACCCCTCTACAGATCTATCTTGATACCTAATTATTATCTAAGCACCTCCCTTATTAGAATAGAAAACAAAGTTTCTAGCCTTGAAATTAGATAGCCAGGTTTTAGAGGTTTTTACATTAAACCTACATTACCTCAAGAGTTATTATTATTCCACCAGATAATAAACTGCAGGACCAGCTAGTGTTTCCCTTTCCTCATGTTTACATGGGCTGTCCTGAGTATTTGTACATAGCCCTGCACGCATTGTATCTGAACATTCTGCTCTTGATACTTACACAAGGAGCTTGTCGTATTTGGTACAGCACTTTACACACCTGGGGTGTGCAGAGACTATTGCTTTTTAAGCTCCTCTGAAGAGGTCTATTCCTCCCAAAAACTTAGTCACTACTACTATGGTACTGATAAGCACTCATAGGTTCCCCATTATACCCAAATATTCAGGGACATTTGTCTGCAGCCCTCAACAGGCGATGACTGAGCATAGTCATCGTGTGACTTTCAGCCAGTTTGACCTAAGCCACCGAACAGGCCCTTCACAGACAGCAGTAGTATGTCCCTCATCGTGTGTTGATAACTCACTTCTTACTTAGCACATCATGGAAGAGATGCGAATGCATTCAACTCACAGTGGAAATGCGTCCTATTTTTGAGCTGCCTTCACAGCTAATAGTCAGCATTTCTAAACTAGATGCAAAGAATATAAGATGAATAAAATTTATTATTTGCCCAGAGTTATGTCTATCCAGAGTTTATTTTTTTTTCTTTTTGAAATAAAATGTTTGCTTAAATCCTCTTACATGAATTAGATCAATATGAGGACTGGTGCTGTAAACAAAATACCTTAGACTGGGAAATTTATAAACAACCATTTATTACAATTGCATTAATGCTTCAGTTTCAACATACATCTTGGATGGACAACACATTTAAATGAGACCAGGCCCAAAAATGTACTGGGTGCCAAACAGCATTCTAAATATTTAAATACTCTATCTGATTTGTTACTGCAAACCTGACAAAGAAAAATTATTTGTTTGTTTGTTTGTTTGTTTATTGCAGCACTCATCATTAAACCTAGGGGCACTTTACTAGTGAACTACATCCCCAGTGTTTTCCTTAGTTTTTACTTTGAGACAAGTTCTTGCTAACATGTCCAGGCTAGACTTGAAGTTCTGATCTTCCTGCCTCAGTTTCTGAGTAGCTAGGATTATAGGTATATGCCACCGAAAACAGCTTCTACATTTATTTGAAGAAAGTGTCCTATTTTTATACCTTCTAATACCATGCCTTATGCAGTGTAACTTGACAGCTCCTTCTATCAAAAGCTGAAGTCTTTCATCCTCTGCTTGATCATGGGCTGACCTTTTGGAGAACCAGGCAATAGAATATAGTAGAATTAGATAACATGCCAGTTTCAAGTCTAGCTCTCAAGAGACCTTGCTTGCTTTTACTGTATTTGAACCCCGCCTAGCATCCATAACAACAAGCTTAGGCTATCACAGTAGATAATAACAGTTCCAGGGCCCAGTTAGTGGCCAAACACAAGACATGTGAATGACCTTACTCTTAGAACACCCATCTTCTAGCTCTGTGTCCACTGACCACAGACACATAATTCAATCCTAAAAGATCAGCCAGGCCTATCCCAGATCAATAGAACCACCCAAGATTTGATATCTTTCTTTCTTCCTTCCCTTCCTGCCCTTCTTTCTCTTCCTTCCTTCCTTCCTTCCTTCTTTTTGTTCTCTTTCATTTGTTGGGTTTTTTTCAGTTGCACAGAGTGAGCTGAATCTTGTGATCCTCCCACCTCAGCCTCCCTCGTAACTGGGATTAGGGGCATGTGCCACTAAACCTGGCTTCTGAAAACAGATTTCTAACAATAACAAATGCATACTGTTCCAAACCTCTGAGTTTTGGGTTTGTTTGTCATACAACAATAGCTCCTGGATGTAGGAAACTCTTGCCTTAACCTATTCCTCCTTCCTCAGGCACCCAGTGCACTGATGCTCTTAAAAAAAGGGGGAGGAACTTTTCAGTGCTTCTTTATGCACAGTCCTTTTTGTACCCATTTTAACCTCAGCAAATTGGGAGGAACACATCTCTCTTCACAAACAAAAAAAATGAAGCCTGTACGAGATGCCTGCCCCCGTGCGGCTCCAATATTTAGTGGCAGCACCAGGATTTGACACAAGCTAGAAGTCTGTGTTCTCTCCCTTTTGCTACTGTTCGTGTTCCCATTCTTTGTGAGGTTGATGGTTCGCAGTTGCCTTAAAGACTCCTCATCTTTAATCAGTCTTCATTATTAGATCTTCTGGGGAGTCCCACAGAATATCTAGCAAGTAATCATTCTTTTTCAAATCACTGGTATTTGGGCCTGTCCTAGGTGGTAGAGAGATCACCAAGTTCCATGTCTTCCCCTCAAAACCAAAGCTCACAACACGAAGGGATGTATTTCACACAATGTAGGAGTGGATCAAAATACTATCGGCAGCAATACTCTTCAAAATTATGTGACCGGCACTTTTCATTGTGAATCCCTTGCCGTTCTCCCTGTCATCAACCCCTACCCTGCATCCTCTAGTTTGTTGCTCATTCATTTTGCTTTAGATTCCTCTTATGTTTGCAATTCCTTCTACATGGAATTTTCTTCTTCCAGATCCTTGTGGGGCTGATACTTCCTGTTATTCAGGTCATGATCTAATTCACCTTCTCAGAATAGCCTTTCGAGACTTGGCTCCAGCGCTGGGTACTGTTTTATTGTCTTCACATCAGTTATCACCATCTAATGCTATTAGAAGTTTCTAATAAACTTATTAATGTTTCGTTATCTGCCACCATCACACAAACTCCATCAGGCCAGAGATCTTTTTCTTCTTTTGTTCACTGCTATGTCCTCAGACTTCTCTCACAGAATAAACACAGTAAATATTTCTTAAAGGAAACCCCTACAGGATTTTAAATTATTCAACAGCAAGGTGGGACTTTGTCCACTGTTACATTTACTTTCTTCCCGACGCTCCAGAGAGCATGTCTTCCTCTTGTCTACCGCAGAATCACAGTGCGATGTGGTCAAAACAAATCTGGCCCTGTCGGTCCCTAGGAGGGTCGGGAAGTTTCCCTCCTCGGTGACATGGTTTGGCATCTTTACAATATGACTCACTCTCTCTTTTGAGTAAGACATTTTTGAGACACACTAAGATGATGTTACCCACCGTCATGATTACTTAGGTGTTTCTGGGAGTGTGTCCAGATGAGATTGGGGTCAGTAAAACAGATTGCTTTCCCCTGTATGAGTGAGCACCATCCAGTTCCTTCAGGGTCTGAATAAACTAACGGCAAAGGAAGTCGCGTCACCTCATCTCATCTTCTTCAGTCTCGGACTGGGATCTACACCATCGTCTCCCGTGTTCTCACCATGTTCTCAGGTCTTCTTGCTCATGACTTTCCTGGGTCTTCAGCTTGCAGATTCTCTGTCTGCATATACACATGTATGTGACTTGTATGTTTCATTTGACATGTATATGTTGTGTATTGATATATGTACATGGTGTATCTGTCACATACATGACATACACATGATACACAGCACATACATGGTATTCATGCGATATGCATGTCATACAAGTGATATGTTTGTGTGTATGTATATGTATTTATATACGTACTTTATCATATACGTTAATGGATGTGTGCATGTGTATCCTATTGGTTCCATTCTATCCCTGTGCCTTTACCTTTCTGTTCAAATTCAAGTTCAAAACTCATCTGGAACAGTAGTCAGCGTGGGTAAAGTTTTCCTTGAAGTACTATCCAACCTGTCACAACCACTTAGCTTTGCTGTTGTAAAGCAGAAGCGATGAAGGTCTAAACCTAAAATAATGTCTGTGATTGTTTCAGTAAACCTTTCTTCCATAATAGAGGCAAATGACCTGTGAGTCATAGTTTTCTAAATCCCTGCTCTAGAGTTTGGCTTTGCTGCTGTTGTCTGTTTGAGTTTGCCTGTATCCTAGCTTCTTTCTGCGTTTGGCTAATACTCCAACTTCGTGTGGCTCCAGCAGAGGCCAGCCTGCCTCTGCTTTATCCTCCTATTTCGTCTCTGGGTGTCTCTCCTTTCCTTCAGCTTGCAGCTGCAGCAGACCCTCTTCGGTGTCCTCAGCCAGCACACTGCTGCAGAACGTACCTTTGGGGCTGTGTTCTAAGGGTAAGAGGAAGTATTTTTTGCTTTGGGAAAATTTCCTAAGGACCTTCAAAAAATAGTGCTTGCTTAACTGGTTTTCTGGGAACAGAGGTCTGGAAGCAAGAAACAGGCTCAAGGCTTTGAGCTACTGTACTTCTTCTAGCATCAGAGTTTCTCTCTCATGGCTTTAATTGACATGTTCGTTCTGGCCTTCCCTGAAATCAGAGCATCACACATTGTACCAAGTGTTCTGGCTGGAACTTTTGATCATATTTTCAATTTCTTTTGGCTGCAAGCCTTCCCCTGGATTTTAACAAGCATCGTAAGAATAAAGACACTCTATCATTTTATCATTTAATTTTCTGTGTCCTTCCAGAGATAATGTCCAACAGTAGCAGATATCCACTCTCCAAAGTGGATTCCCACCAAACATGAATGAATATGGATTAGCAACAATCCTTCAGCATGTGTACTTTTGTTTGTTTGTTTGTTTGTTTGTTTTCTTTTCTTGTGTATGTGTCTGTATGATTTGATTTCAGTATGGTTTGGCAATTTGTGGGAGAAAGCAAACACATGTCTAGATGATGTGGGGTTAAAACATATAATCTGGTAGTGAGGCCTCTTTAAAAAACGTAACATAAGTAGGAAATCAGACACAGGGCCTTGCAAGAAGTTATGCTTGTGAGGAACCCTGAGTTTAAGCATCACCATCTTTGCATTGCCTCATAGTAATGTGTATTACAGTGCTCTGGGTTTAGGGCAGAAGTCACATGCTCTGGGGCCTGGAGGTGTTAACCAAGGTGAGGAGGTAAAGTGAGCCACAGTCATGCACCTTCCTGGGGAGTGAAGGGACGGCGAAGCCCTGGAGAGGACAATCCTTTTCTGAAGAGAGTGGTTGCTAGTCCCCTCCAGCTAATCATACTCATGCAAGGACAGTTCTGCATTGACACATTTTGAAATATACTAAACAATTTAGATATATATGAGCTTTTTATTTTTCTGTATTTTTAATTTGAAAACTTATTTTAAAATGCACCAAATAAACATACTTCATGAACATATCAGTCCACTGACTTATGGTCTGTGTCCTCTAAAATAGGTTTTATGTTTCTAAAATGCTCAGAGTAGTTTAAAATATCAATGAAGGAACCTTATAATTACTAAGACAGAGTGAAATATTGGTACATACTGAAGATTTGGCTTCTCAGAAGAACCATATGTCTCAATCATCCCTCCAACCTGAACTACCTAACAGCATGTGAACTCTCTGATGTAGGACTACAAAGACTTTTTCTTTTTTCTGTTGCTTCTCAGGAATATTTCAGTTGCTCTCTTCATTACTTATTTCTTCACTCATTCACTCTCACAGGAAAGAAGCAAAGTTCTCAGCAAAGTGAATGGTATATAAATAAGCAACCGATATATGGTGTTGAATTACAAATTAATTTCATAAAATTTAACTTAGCCCAGTTAACTTTAAAGTTCACCTGTCCTTGCTGGATCTTAAAATTGAAAGGGTCATATTCAATGCACACTGTAGTCTGTGACTTCGTTTGACCAAAAGGGTTCAATAACAATGTGTAGAGCAGTTAAGAACAAAAGTGTCTCTATGAATTACAAACATCTGAGTAGTAGTTTTCATCTGCATCATAATTGTCATAAAGCTTACATATGTACCATGCACTTTTTCACACTATTTTGACTATTTTACACATATTAAACATTCAACATTACCATTACTTGTTATCTGTAGAGATACTTACTTTTAAAATTTGAATTGGAGATTTTTAATGTTAAGAAATAATTGAGTAAGATCATCTCAAAAAAGTGCAGTCAAGCTGGGTAAAGTCCAACTTAAACAAAAAAGGATTTGTATTAAAGAAATTCAATCAAGATATATCAGTAATCCAGTATGTGTGGCACACTCTGCTGAATATCAGGCTCCAAATTTGGCTGAGCCAGTGAGTCAGAAAGTGGAGAGGAGAGAAAGACTGTAAGTTTCCAAGCTACTATTAGTGTGACAAATAAGGGACTTGGGAAGCTGGTAGTACTTTGTGTTTGCCAGCTAATCATGTGTTTTTCCTAACTAGCTTTCTAGGGCAGAGCTTCTGGTTTCAGTTTATGCACAGGTATATTTGCTGGTTGGTAGAACATTTCAGAGCTCTGCCAGCTTCCTAGGGTCCCAATTTGTCACCACACCTCAGGAGAAAGTATCTAGGCAAAGCTGTTATAGATGGACCATAACTACACCCAGTTTTCCTCTATTTGCTGTTAAAATTCTAGGTTTTTCTCTATGGTATTTTTTAGTAGTTTGAATAGAATGGGATGGAAAACAGTATCTTTCTCTCTGAGGAAAGCTGACAGTCACTGGCACCACCCACTGAGCCATTAACTTGTAACCCTGTTTTGTGCTGGATCTTTTTATCTGATTCCCTGCAGGATACATCTCAGTATCATGACAAGATTAAACAAAGATGTCAACTTAAATAATGATTCTGTGACTGGCTAGAGCTAAATAGTCCAGAGCAACAGACATGCTGTTTACTTCCCAGGGGGCTCATGGGTTCACGACATGGGATGTTTTACAGGGTGTGCACCTTAAATTAGATGGCCGCAGTTAAATGGAACATGGTAAGTGAAACCGCTTGGTCCATCAGAAACTGATCGTATTTCAAATGGTCTTTCTCATACGTAAAATGACAGAGTGAACAAGAGTTTTTACAAGATCTTTTCCAGGTTAATTTGGCTTGTTCACGTTCAAGCTGTGTCTTATACAACAGACACATCACCACTGCCTTTCTATTTTTCACCTTTAGACAACTGTGTTGCACATGTAAATGCTATGATCGAAAGTTAGTGGTTATCAGTCAAGCGATATAGATTGTAATGTTGATAGACTCTTTAGTACAAACTTTATATCTATTTTTGCGTATTTAGAGTCTTCCACAGAGGATTTTCTTAAAATTGGAGGCCTCCACAAATCATCTAAATGTCAAATGAAGGGATCTGGTCCATTTTAGTGTTATTTCTGTGCAAACTCATCTCATGACCCTGTTGTATTCCAGGGTTGTGTAGCTGCCTTTGTCTTTGTTAATTATTCCTTCCCATCTTTTTCGTTCAGTGGTGATATAACCTGTTTCCCCTCGTGGTTGTACAATATGTTTATGGACTTTGTTACAGGATTTCTGCAACCAAACTGATCATGGGGAGTCATAAAGAGGTATACAATGAAAATTCCTTAAAGATGACCCATTATAGCTTTCTTATTTTTCAAGTGATAACAATGAAGATCAGGAAAATCAAATAATTTGCTTAAGGCAAAGATTTGCATACATTTTCATATCACGGCCTAGATGGAACATGATAATATTCATGTGCTGCACTAAGACAACATTAAGGACTATTAATGTCTACAGCTGCTCAGCCCAAGGGCTGCAGTGACTGCTGACCTTTCCTGGCCCTCTCAAGGGCTCAAAGATAATGATCTGAGCAAATTCTAACACATTAATGAGGTACCCACAACATACCCACACTTGCAAAGGTCTGGTCTAAATTCAGCTGATAGCAAAGCTACATTAGTCCACCCTTTACTGGCTGAAGATAAGGACGTGTATTGCCTTGTAAGTTTTAGGTAAAGTTGAAACTTGATTCAGGAGATCAAACCTCACCTGGAACTTCATTGCTTAGTTTATATTAGCTCTTGTCTCCCAAGTATAATAACTGCATTCTCAGAATGATTATCTCATAATGGTAAAATGGTTAAGTCTCCTCTGTTAAATCCTGTAATGATGAAAAACTCTTTCCCAGGGTTCCTGTGGAAATTCTTCTGACATCTTACTGGTTCTGAATGGAACATGAACTCATCCCTAAACCAATCACTCTACTTAGCAGAAAGCATTCATTGATTACCTTGGTCCAAGGTCATGCGCTTTGACCTGTGCAGGTGCAAGTCTGCATACAATAAGCAAAAAGCAACTCCCTCAAGAAACTGCAAACAATAACTGAAATTAAACTTTAAACATGAACAGCAGCCAGTAAAATAGAAATGTTTTCTGCATTCTGAAAACTACGTTTCCTGATTCCCGTAGCACTGTGATTTTTATATTCATTATATAGGTTACACTATTTTATATTTTTTCTATATGTGTATGTTTCAAGAACCATTTTTTGGAGTATTGTGGTTATATAGAAACCAGTCTTCTTTATTATAACAAGTATAATTGCTAATATTAATTTAATTTTATATGTATGTATATATATATGCACACTAGTTCAGGGTGTTTGTGGACATTTTAAAATTGTAACATTTTTAAATTTTATTAAAAATTAAAGTATTTATGTGGTTTGTGATCTCATATTTTAATCGTAAGTCCTTTGTAGTCACTTCGTAAGTACTTGGGATCCCAGGCATAGCATCTGTTTTAGTTCACTTTAAGTTTCTATAACAGACTACTGAAGGGGTAATTTATAAATACAGAAAATATATTTTTCACAGTTTTCAAAGGTAGAAAATCCAAATTAGGATGCCAGCATCTACTGAGGGCCTTCTTGTTTGTCGTACCACAGCAGGGCACGTCACATGGAGAGAGGGCAGGTGGGAGAGAGGGGACTGGAGTGTAGGTAAGTGGCAGGGCACTTGTCTAGCATGCATTAGCCATTGGGTTTGAGTGCCACCACTGCAAAATAAGATTTAAAATTTATTTAAAAGAGAAAGCGTATGAAGCCGAATTCACCTTTGTAACAACCTTCTCTGTAAATAATGAAGCCCCTCCCACAACAGCAGCATTACCCATTCCTGAGGACGGAGCTGTCCAGGCCACATCCCTTCTTAGAGGTGCTCTCTCCTGACGCCATCTCAGGAGGGGCTACAGAGGGGAGAGCAACAAGATCTTCCTGAGCCGTTTTCTGGCTCACGAATGTACACACTGGGGATAATGTTCGAAAGAGCTGGATAGAAAGCAACAGTTGAAAGACTGCAATGGCTGGGCAGCTTTTCAGTAACCGTCCATTTTGGAGGAAGACAATGTTTAGAGTTCAAATCCTATTCAGTTAGAAGGGTCTGGGAAACACCTCATCTTACTACCAAAACACCAGAAGGGATGAGATCTGTATTTTAGAATTAATGTTTCAAGGACAGAGGGAAAAATGAACCTCCTCTAACACCAGACTACTACAATATCTGGATGATCTGCTTGCCATTTCGCTGCTGCTAGTGCTAAACAATGCCCTTCACAGAAAAATACCTGATTTGATAACTTCTACAGCACATCATATGTTCTCTTCTGAAGATTATCAAAAACTTTCAGGATGTGAAGTTGGATAAATGACCCAAAAGTAAAAGGAAAAAACAGTCTGTAGAAGAACTCCAAGATATAACCTATGTGTTGGAATTAGTGTTAAATCATTTAAAAATAACCATGATAAATATATTTAAATACTTATAGGAAAAGATTTATATAATGAATGAAGGAATTAAAAATTTGGAAGAGATATGAAAAGCTAAAGAAAAAAAAGACTAGAAATCTAGAATTGAAAAGTTCTATACATGAAGTCAGAAATATATTGGATGAAATTAAGAACATCTTGGACATAATGGTGCCTTTGATCAGTGAATTGAACAAAAGTAAATAGAAATCCTCTGACTAAAGCCCAGGATAATTGAAAGAAATGGGAAGAAAAACCCCAAATAACCTGTGGGATAGTAACAAGTAGCACAGCTATGTCAATGTGGAGTCCCAAAGGGAAGGGAGATAAAAAGAGGTTGAAAAATATATCAGAAAGAAAGCTTAGTGAATTTCAGGCAGAATGATAAAAATAAACCCATCTCTAGGCATACCATGTTCAAACTGCTGAAAACCAGTGAGATTTATTGAAAGTAGCAAGAGAAGGAAGACTTAGGAAAAAAGAAGCCAGTAAAAAGTGATGCACTTTTGTAAGAAATGATGAAAGCCAGAAGTCAGTGGGACTTCCTTAAAATGCTGGCTGGGACAGAGAAAAAAGAAAGAAAAGAAAACCCATGAATCTCAAGTTCTGTATCCAGAAAAAAATATCTCTCAAAATTAAACATGAAGTAAAGACAGTTTCAAACAGAGAAGTTGGAAGAATTACTAAAAATAGTCCACCATTAGAGGAAATTGCAAATGGAATTCACTAAGCATAAGAGAAATTATACTTAATGAAAATTTGGATCTTTTGAAAATAATAGCACCAGAAATGTATACGTGGACAAATAGAAATCACTATATTCTTCTATTTTTAAATTCATTCAATTACAGCTGAGTCTTCAAAATAAGAACAATAGCAATGTACTCTGGCGTTTCAACACAGGGTACTGGTCTGTTTTGTATTACTATAATAAAACACCTGAGGCAGCATGCCTTTAAAGAAAAGAGATTTATTTTGATTCATAGTTCTGATCCGAGGTCAAGAAACCTCATCTGGTGATGGTCTTTGTGACAGAGTTCCAGGGTGGTGTAGAGCATCTAATGGTAAGAGGCAGGGAGTAGGAGAGGGGTGTGTGTGTGTGTGTGTGTGTGTGTGTGTGTCTGTCTGTCTGTCTGTCTGTCTGTCTGTCTGTCTTCTGGTTTGTCTTTCCCTTCTCATGAAGGCACCAGTAATTCAATCATGGAGACTATGCCAATGAGTTTATCTAATCCTAGTCACTTTCTAAGACATCACCTCTAAACCCCATAGCCAGATTCAGTTTCTACCCTTGTAATGCTTCTGAAGGGGGACTGCATTTTAACAAATGAACCATTGAGGGATACACTCAAAACATATCCAAACCACAGCATGTATGAAAATTATTCCCCTACATTTAAAAAAATTATTCCCCTACATTTTTTAAGTTGTATATCATTTGAAATAGCATCAAAATAATGAAACACTTAGTAATTGAATATGTACATGGCCATTACCCTGAAAATTTCAAAACACTGCTAGGAGAAATTAAAGAAAATGTAAGTAACTGGAGAAATAGAACTGGTTTGTTGTTTGACAGGCTTAATATTACTAATTTGTCTTTGAGTGAATCTTTCACAAAATCATTTCTCCTTCTCAAACTAGAGTATGGAATCTGATGACAGAGGAACTTTAATAGAAGTAAAAAAAATAGATTTCTACAATTGTTTTAAGCTCTCTTCTCCCTCAGAAATATGAAAATATGATTTATCAGCTCTTTAAAAATATGACTTAAGGCTGGGGATTTAGCTTAGTGATTAGAGTGCTTGCCTTGTAAGCACAAGGGCCTGAGTTCGATCCCCGGCACCACCAAAAAAAAAAAATATGACTTAAGATTTGTATATTGTATCTGTCTGGGAAAGTTCTGTACACGCTTGGTAGAAAGTGTTAACTTTGGGTTTCCCTCAATAAAATGAACCCGATTCATTGAGATATTTGTTGCAGGAAACTATTTAGAGATACTGGATCCCATGTACATATTGCTGTTAAGGTAGCTAGATCTCATGTGCACGGTGGGAATCTTGTCTCCTTTCACCTCAGATGTCGTAACTTGATAGAGCAAAGCTAACAGTTCTTGGATGGCTGTGAGACAGAAGCACTGCAGTATGCAGAAACACCAGGCTCGACTCTGATTCCAAATTCTTTCCTGATACGAATTTTTCTGAGTAGACTCATACTAGGTTTTACCTATTTAGGTCTTATATGGCTGAATGAGACATGACTAGACCCAGGAGGGCTCCCTGTTAGACATTGCTATGTTAATTCTCCCCGAATGACCCGTAGGGTTAATGGAATCACCACACTTACAGGAAGGATTTTCTTGCATTAAGGTTATAAACTTGATTCCAAAATCTATATGGAAATGCATGTGACCTGAAATAGCCACTAGCCAAAACTATCTGAAAAATAAAAACACTGCCATAGGATTTACAACACCAAATTTCAAGACTTATTTTAAAGTCATAATAAGTATCCACACATAAATAGATTGTCTACAAGGTATCAAGGTAATTCAACTAGATTAGAAAAGTCTTTTCAACTTACCTTGCTTGAAGAACTGTGTATCCATATTTTTCAAAATTGAACTTCAAATTTTACATTGCAACACACATAAAAGTTAATCAGGCTGGGGATTTATCTCAGTGGTTAGAGTGCCTGCCTTGCAAGCACAAGGCCCTGAGTTCAATCCCCAGCACACACACACACACACACACACACACACACACACACACCCAAAAAAAAAAAGTTAATCAGAATCATAACTATAAATGTAAAGTAAAAACTATTACACTTCTTACCTGTAATTTCAGTACTCTGGGAGACTGAAGCAGGAGGATCAATCGTAAGTTTGAGTCTGACCTGGGCAACTTAAAAGATGCTATCTCAAAATAAAAGTTTTTTTAAAAAGTATTTCTGGGGATGTAGCTCTGCGCAATGGCTCTACCTTCAGTCTTCAATAAAAGAGGAAAAAAGGGGGGGGGGAATGATAACCGTTTTAGAGAAACATACATAAGAGTATACATCTATTTCCTTGAGTTAATGAAAAATATCTCAGGGCACAACTAACAGTACAGTCATATCCTGCATTAGAACATTTTGGTCAGTGACAGACTGCAAATACAAAGCTAGCTGTATCATATTCCCTAGAGTGACAGTACATGATTCTATCTGGGTTTTTATAAGCATGTAATTCTATGATGTTCACACAATGGTGAAGTTGTCCAACAATGTGATTCTGAGAACATAACCCACTTGGTAAGCAGCATGTGACTATACTAATACGCACAGTAGAGTAGATGAATGAAAACATGTCGCATACAGAAAGCCGGATACAAAATGAGAACTGTAAATGATTTCATTTCTGTGACATTCAGGAATGATCAAAGCTAACAAGTTTTGATGAAAATCTAAATATGTGGATTAAGCAACAATGGAACTTTTTAGGCGATGGAATGGTTCTTAGTCTTTTGTTGGTAGTTATGTACTTGTCAAAGCTTATGGAAACTTATCCTTGAAATCTGTTTATTTTATGGCATGTAAATTATTCTTCAACTTAAAAAAAAGACCATTGGGAAGGAAATTGACCTGTATCAGTTAATTGTATCCAAAAACATAAGATGGTTTTGAGTTCTGGCTCCAGATTACAAATAAGAGCTTCAAATCATGGCTTTGTAACTTTCTGTAGAGGCTTTTGTTCAGTAGTAACACACTCCATGGTTCAGATATGCCATTTGTAAATCATCTACATAAGAGACCTTTTGCATATTAAGTGAGAAAAAGGCGCTTGGTGCCTGAGGCACAGTAGATAATCCAGATAGCTGGCTTTATGTCACCTTTATCATCACTTGTAAGAAGAGATCAGGCAGAGAACATAGTACTTTATTAAACACCGAACACACTAACACCCCAAGAAGAATAGACATAAATGCACCAGCAGTTGTACATGTACGTATTTATATCACAGTCTAATTCCTTGTCTTTTGGTCAGCTCGTTTTTAATCACACTGCTTGTTTTTAATCACATTTGTCTCATCCACTGCTCCAGGGAAAAGCAGGCTCCCAAGATCCTCTCACTTTGCACGCTGCCATCCTGGGCGTCAGCCACTTCTCTCAGTCCATTTCAGGTCTCCCTGCTTCTTGTTCTCCTCTGATATGGTCTGTTCTGGCCGAGTTTGTAGATCGCCGCGGTGTTTGGTTCCATCAGCTACCCCGAGGAACAGTGTGCTGCGGCAATGGAGCTTGATGATTCAAGAGACCTGTCCCAGGTGCACCCGTCTTGTCCATGACTTTGAACTGGAAATAAAATGTCAAGTTTAAATTTTTTTTTTTTTTTTTTTTGGCAGGGGATCCTGGGGATCGAACTCAGGGCCTCATGCTTGCTAGTTAAGTGCTTCATCACTGAGCTAAAACCCCAACCCCAAGTCTAAATGTTTTACACTGTTAAAGTGGCTTCATTATTTTAAATGTATATTCATATTTACATGCGTGTTGTTTGGGATAAAGCTTCCATAGCTTTCTTGAGATTATCAGAAACTTTTGGTGATCTCCCTCAGAAGATCAAATGTATCTTTTTTTTTAGAATTATTTCTCATTACAGACTTTTATTCCAAAGAGATACCCATCTTCTAAAAATAAAACCTAAAGGATTCTAAATCACGGATGTAAATATGAATGCGCCATCTGTAGATCTCTTAACATATTTTTCTTGTGCTTTGCTTAGCTTTTATAATTTCTCCATCTTTTCTTGGAGTGGCAATAAGTGAGAAAGGTGAGGTGAAGATTTCTCGATATTATTTTGAAAATAATGATCCCATGTGTTTTCAATCACATATCTACAGACAGGAAATACGGGTGGACTCATTTGAATCCTTATCTTCAAAACTATACTCTTGTATGATTTAAAATATAAATATGAGTAATAACATCGAAATAAACACAAAGGAAATGGATGTAGAGGTACAAAGGGCATGATGAAACAAATCACTTCATCACCAAAATGAAAAATGTTGACAGACAAGTCACCACATTAGAATGGAGTTGCTTCCTAAACTTGCTACATAAAAAAAAGAAACTATGGAAATTAATATATAAGCATCCATGTAAAAACTAAATAGTTATCTACATTTACATATTTTTTAAGTGACCAAATGTAACAATTTATAACGTACTTGCACAGTAGGCACTTGGGAAGTTGAAAGTAATTCTGGTTCCTTTATGAATGTGTTACATAACATTCTTTATTACAAGCAAGAGAAGCCAGTTAGGGAAGTACAAGAAAGGGAAGAATGTCAAGATGATCAGTATAATAAGAATAGAAGTACAGAGTGAAAGGTGGAAGATTATAACAGAAATTGACTTGGGTTATACTGTAAAGTACCTTCTCACGCACGTTAAGGAGTGTGATTATTATTTCGTAGGCAATCGGGAGACATAAGGTGAGCATAAGGTGAATATTATGTTATTAGGTCCTTACTAATGATACACTTATATGGATGTAGCCAGAGTTGATTCAGTTCAACAAGGGGCTATTGAAAAAGTGAATAATCAGAAAGAATTTTAATGCTTACAATGCAGGGAGAAAAAAAAACACAACAGTGGTGCATTTACTGAGAAAAGTGTACTGGGCTAGGTGTCAAGATAATTATGCTATTCTGTCAGACACCTGACCTGAAATCACTTAGTTCTCAGAGTTTCAATGTCACTGTCAAGATATTACCGTTTTCTGCGAGACAGAGACAGAGAAAGAGAGAGAGGATGGAAATATAATAACAATACACATGGAAATACACAAATATTAAATGCCATTCAAATTCCATATACATGAATCATTTTAATCATTGACATAATACCATCATTAAAAAGTACATAGTAGATAGTTACATTAATGTTCTGTATTGGGCTGTTATGATTCCTGCATTTTTATTGTGATTCTTGTTGGAGAACCATCATAGGCCACTGAGTATTTGGGTCAAAGGATAGTAGCGAAAAAATATAGAATGCACATTTATCACCATTCAGTTCTGTTCTAAGAAGTTCAATCCAGTCGGCAAAGGCTTAAATTGAGTTGACAGGGAGTCTTTTGGGAGACCCGCTGTATTTATAGGACCTGTGACCGTGTTAGTCATGTAAATTGGATTTCTTCCTTATATTTCCTTGATAGGGAATAATCAAAATAATAACAGTGATGATGTTCAAGCATTATATGGAGTGTAGCATTTGCCAGACATTGTTCCAAACTTCTTACACATTTAAAATCAGTTCTTAAGGCATCTTTATGAGGTGGGTTCTGTTCCTGTTCCCACTTTACAGTAGAGGAATTCGAAGCCCGGAGAAGGCAAATGACTTGTGTGAGCTCGCAGTGCTTGTGTGTGACACGGCCCACCAGCGCGGGCATGTGGACTGCAGAGGGAGGGCTTTTAGTCTCTCCGAAATGACCTCTCTTCACACACTTGGCTGTTGCCCACCATTTCAGAGTACATGAGAAAGAGTACATGAGAGTACATTCCGCCCCTTCCAGGATCTTACAAAGGTTTCTCAAACCCTGTGTTAAAGACCTCTCAAAATGTCTTCAAAATGCTCACTTCAGGTTCATTCTAAAAGAGTCCTGGAAATTGTCGGTTGAGTCGTTTCATTATCCTTTGTATAATGATTGATTAAATCAGAGTGTGAAAACTGAAATTGTTCAGCATTTATATAATCCAGCAAATGATGGCTCATAAGTGTTGCTTAGAAGTGGTGATAAGTGACTTATGCTGCCACATGTGGGGCGTGCAGCTTTGCATGGAGCGAGCCCCAGTGGGCTGTATCCCACGATATCTTACTAGGACGCGGTATCTTCTAGGACGTGTTCTACAGAGTCAGGAGCTGCTTTCTTTACTGAATGCCCAGAACAGTGGACATCTCTCGTGTTGAAAGGACTCAGTGAACAGCTGTTACAGAGTGGTCAGGATACGAGCTGGATCCACACATGGTTTCTGTGAAGGGGCATGTTTCAGTCTGTTTCCTGTCACTTTAACAACATACTTGACTGGATAATTTCTAAAGAATAGAGGTTTGTGAAGCTCGCAGTTCTGGAGGCTGGGAAGTTCGAGAGTATGGCACAGGCATCTACTGGCACCTGGCGAGGGCCAACGTTGCACCATAACAGGTGCTGGGTGGTGTCACATGGCGAGACTGAGGAAGCCGCCAGCTCAGTCCCTCTTCATCTTATACAGTCGGCAGAGTGGCCTCATTCTCAGGATCTCATCTAGTCCTAATTACCACTCAAAAATATCACTTCTGATCTCATTAATATGTCAATATAAGAATTAAGTTTCCAGCACATGAATTTTGGGGGAACACATTCAAACTACTACAGATCTCTGTTGCAGTTATTTCTGACTACAGAGAAAACAGTAAGTGTAGCTGTGTTTCAGTGAAACTTTATCTACATAGAGAAGTCGTGGACTGGATTTGGCTGACAGGCTGCAGTTTGTGGGTCTCTGCTTGAGTCAGATTTCACAGATCCATCCCTCATTCTACTATTTACTCTGTGACACTGGGGGAGTTTCTTAACCTATCTAGGTATTTTTCTGGAAAACTGAGACAATAGGGGTGTTTTCTTCACAGAGTGGTTGTGAGGACCAAAGAAGATAATCCATAAAAGATACCTAGCACAGCTAAACACATGACGTTGAAATACTGGCGCTATTATTTTTATAGTCATTAACATGAATGAACTGACTGCTCTTCAGACCTCTCTACATTCTGCAGATGATAGACGCATACAAAACAATTTTGTCAAATCTTTTCTAGATCAATCTTGAGGGAAAAGTAAAGAATCTTTTAAATATGACCTCGTCCCACCTTCCTTTGCAAATATTTCATGGTAAGTAATGTCTTAGTGTTTATAAGAGAGTTCATGTTCAGCGAAACTAATCGATGAGAAGGCAAAAGATCCAGTGTGTTCTCTTTAAGATGCCTAGAGTCTTTGAACCTCAGTTTTTCATTTGTAAAATGAAGAAGCTGCAGTAGAATAATCTTCCAGACACTTTTTAAGTTGGAGAGGCTTTATGGTGTAAGTGTGGAGTGCGCGGGATCTGGGGCCCCATTTCTTACTTCATCTCCTTTTGTCTCTAGCTTTGAGATGCTCCGTTGCCTTTCCAGCTCCCAGAGTGTATGGTCTGACCCAGTGACAGTGAACCGCTTAGAGCTTTCAGTGATAACAAACAGCGAGCTTCGGCCTGGGTGCCATCAGTTCACCCCATCTGGTCTAACCATTTCCAAATCAGTTACTGGACACTCTGGGCATGAAATAAGGAATCAATGTGTTGTTTTGACAGTCTCTATGTGGCTTTGAGTTAAACTTGACATGTTACGAGAAAGTGCTCAGAAATGTTCCAATTTTAATTATGCTTTGGTGATACAATTTATTTGCTTCAAAATTTTCAAATCAAACCAAAAGCCCATCATTCTGCTCATTTGGGGTGTTTGAACCATGTAACTGTTTAAAGACAGGATGATAGTGAAAGTAGTTGGGTGATAATTCTATCAATAATCGCATGGCATGCTTGTTTCCTTGAACACAGTATTTTGAGAAGTGTATCATTTCACATAATTAGCATGGGTACTATCTGCCTTCCAGAAAACATACCAATCAGCAGTGAAAGATGCCTCCACTAGCTTGCAGTAGCAGTCTGTGACTCTCTCTGACTCTCCTTCCAGGATGCTGGCCTTTTCCTACACAGAGCACCTCGGCAGGACCTTGCCTCACTATGTCCTCTGTCTGCACCTTTCCCCCGAGCTGCTTATGTTTGTCATCTTCTTACTCTTCACTTCTCAGCTCAGCTGTCATGTGCAGCTTACTCAAGAAAATTCTGTTTTATTCATTAGTTTACAGTTTGTTCTGCTAGAAAGAAATCACTATGAAATAGGGAGTTGTCTTGTTCACCCCAGCACCTAGTACATGGCCTGATGCATGTTTGGTATGAGTGAATGAAGGTATAAATAAGGATGCTTTCTGCTCGTAGTTTATAAAAAGAAATGTATTTAAACAAGCATCATAGCTTGCCTGCTCACCATTTTGACACCCAAGTGGCATAGAGAGAGCTGGATGCAACCTGGAGTGTATGCAAATTTCTGTTATGCTCTCAAAATAAGCTCAAGGAACTTTTTCGGGTAAGGGAACCACTTTGATGCAATTTAATAGCTGCTTCATCTATGGAACTATAGATTTCCCAGCTGCATACAGACATCCATGTTCTCTCTCTCTCTCTCTCTCTCTCTCTCTCTCTCTCTCTCTCTGAAGTTCCCCAAGGAAAGTGCTCAAGACACTATTTACTAAGCACCTATTATGTTCTGTGGAGTATTCTAGTGAAATAGAAAAATAAATATATAAGGTGCTTCTTTCTTCTGGAAAAATTTATCACTTAGTAGAGAGGTCTAGCTAGTTCAACAAATAAGCTGCAATTTGCTACATTTTATAAATTATTTGAGAAAATTTAAGATAGAATGAGTATGTTTCTCATATTTGAGAAATAGCTAACTAGCTAGGTCTAAGTAGCTAGATCAAAATGATAAGAAGTGTTTGACAGTCAGAAAAGAAGAGAAAGCCATTTCAGACCCAGTGTTCTGCCTAAGTAGAAGTGTGAACTTGTGGGTCATTGATGAAATATTCTTTTGCATTTCCTGTCTCTAATGTTAAGGTTCTGGCTACTGACTAAGGCAGGTCAACCTTTAATTCATCTTCAAATTCTCCCTTTTTCAGGAGACCTAAGCCAGGGTGGCTTTTCAGGTAAGGTCAGGTTAGGAGGGAGAACTCAGAAGAATGATATTTTCTATGGAGAACCTGCCTGCCAGCAGGTGTGTGTTTCCAGAAGGCACCATCCCTTTTGTTTCAACATCGTCAGTGTATTGGTGGTTAACATCCACAAACAACATCCATAAAGGGGATGTCTTGACCACTCAAGATCTAAAGAACTATTTTGATAAAAAGCACTTAGTATTTTAAGAAGCAGAGCTAATCTCTCTGAGTAGCCATTAAAGCCTGCTCATCCTGTGCCCGCGAACTTCAGAATCTCGCCTCGCAATGATGGCAGGCGATAAGGGAAATTGATTTTGCTCTCATTAGCTTCTGCTCGTTTTGGTTTCTCCAGAAACCATAACGGACTGAGCTGAGCCCTGAGTGTAAATCGTTCACATCTATCGTATGAAGCAATTTGTTCATGTCCAGGTGACCTTGAAGAGAAATCTAGCAGTAGTAAGCAAATTTTATTCCTAAATTTCAAAAGTAATGAGTGCTTTTGCCAAACTATTTCTGTGAGTGTGTACCAGACCAGGCCATTACCATCTCACTTTCCTCCTGTAGCCTCTTCCACAATTCCCACCACAATCTTGTAAATCTTTAAGTTTCATTCACTGAACCTGGCGAAAGATTTCCACATAAACAGTTAAGGTTTGTAAAGTCTTGATTATTTGTCTTACATTCTTTTCCTAAATGGGTGACAGTCGTAAGGAACTACGAAGAAGCTGAGTATGGTGGCACATATTTATAATCCCAGCTACTCGGAAGGCTGAGGTAGTTTCTAGAGTTATAGGCCTACTTGGACAACACAGTGAGACACCCATCTCTGAAAGAATAAAGAAGAAGAAGAAGAAGAATTAAAGAAAGAAAAAAATTGCAAAGATGTATTCCAGTTACTTTCATCTCTTCTACTCTTTCACACTTAGGAGTTTCAAGTAGAGTAATTGAGCCATCCTTACATTGAGCACCCTGCCAGGCACTTGATTTAATTCTTACGCCCTGAATTAGTGGTGAGAGAGTATTTGCGTAACATTTTTTTAACTGTGGCCATCTAGACCTAGAGAAGTGTAATAGTTTGTAGATAACATCCAGTGAGTGACAGCCTGATTCCAAAGTCCATCATTTAAGCACCACGCTGTAGCATTTCCTTGAATTCTTCTCTAAAGGTAAACCTTACTTTCTCTCTTTCTCTCTTGCCTGTCATTGCCCTATTTCTTAGCCAGCTCCTTTTCTCCCTCTCCATTTGTCTCATATCTTTGAGAGACTCTGAATTGGAGAGAATCATGCTTAAACCTGCAATGTATGAGACCAAGTAAATGAGTGATCAGATTGAGAAAATAGGCTTTATGCCAAACTTAAAAGCCCATATCCTGGGGATGTAAGTAGGTAACATTACTAAGGAAAGCAGACAAAGGATAAGAACAGTAGGGAAGGTGTTATAGTCGGGATACAAAATGTCCCCCAAAAGTCCCATGTGTTTTGAAAATGATTGGCTCATGGAGGTGCTGTACTCATCAGCTGGTTAGTCCGATGACGAGTTCATAGCTGGTTGTGCTGTCAGGAGGTAGGCCCTGATTGGAGGAGGTGGTCACTGGGGCATAGCCTGGAAGGGTGTATTTTGCCTCTCACTCCGCCCCTCACTCTCTCCTGACTGGCTGCCACGGAGTGAGCAGTGTTCCTCACCTTGCCATTCTACATGCTGTCTCTCATTTGGATCCAAATCACTGCAGACTAAATCCTCTGAAAACCATGAGTCAAAGTAAACCTTTAAGTTGTGAGTGTCTGGTGTTTTGGCTTCACGACAGGAAAGTGACTGAGGGTAAGAGGGGAGGGAGCAAGGGCAAGTAGAGAATATACCTCCTTTTATAAGAGAATTACCTGCTATTTGGTCCCAGACAAATGGGCCCACTATAGTCACACTTTCTAATTCTTCAAGGAAAGACAGAAACCCTCATTTATGTGAGGCATTTTCAATTTTTAAATGACAGCCACTAAATCTTTTAACACAAAGTGCAAGCAAATGATTCCTGGTTTTGAACCCTGGGTCACTAGTTTACCCTGTAACAGGCCAGGGATTTTTCCAAAATCCATCATCTCCTGATTTTTTCAAGGAAATCCGTGTTGCACACTCTTGAGAGCATCGTTGCTACCCTAAGTGCCAAATGTAAGAAGGAAGATGGCAGAAAGATGTTTGTGGAAAGGTGAGAATCCTGAGCACACAGGTATGCTAAAGGAACAGAAAGGAATGGATGTGTAAATGTGGCAACCCAAGGTGAGTGTAGAAAATCCCAACCGTTTTATTTTTAAAGTTGCTTTACCAGACTAAGGTGCCTGTAGAAAAACAGTGAGTGTACCCTGCATGCAGGTCCTTCTGATGAATGCGCCAGCATGAGCCCACAGCCAGGGGGCAGCCAGGTGGAGCAGTCAAAACCCTCAGTGTAAATGATCCGTTTGTGCTCACGTCCTTTTACAAGGGCTTGTAGAGCCCTCACCCTCGCCCTCGCCCTCGCCCTCACCCTCTATCCCTCCTTCTCCCGCCCTCCTTTGCTAGAGCATATGGCCAGCAAGCCAATAGTGGCTTATGGACATTCAGAAGTCCACACTGATTACTTGATAAATTTTGAATTTTGTTTAAAGTATTAGTTTGTAAGATAGAGAACTTGGAAACACTCAAGCCACTGGGAGGAACTGTAGGCCTCATGTAATGGTCAAACGCAAATGAGTTCCCGTTGGTGGAGGTACTCAGTGGCAACACGGCATCACCACCTGGCTCCGGAGAGCTTCTGGTCTAACATTGTGATGGCCAAGGTTCAGAACAGTAGCCCACAAATGCAGAAGCCCGTGGGAAGTTCCCTCACCTCATTTTGCACACAGGAGCCGGGAATGAGAACCGCAACTGATTGCGCTGTATAAAGTGAGTGAAAGCAAAGGCTTTGCTCTGGTTTTCTGTACTCTCGAGTCTGGTCAAATGTGTGACCTGGGAAAATGCATCAGAACCATAAAGTCTCAGATGTGAACACTTGCGCTCTGCTGGTTACTAGTTACCTGTCCTTAGAGCCGAAGTGTACTGCTCTTTGAGCCAAAGATTTCTGTGAACACTGCATAATAAATGAAAAGCGCCTAGTATCAGAAGTGTGTCAAAAATGTACTAAGCTCTTTTGCACTGGATTTCCCCATCACAGAGTGAGAGTGAGCAAATGGGCGAATGTATTCAAAGCAGCTTGTATCGAACCTACCTGCCCCAGAGTAGATACTTAATCAATGTGGCATTATTAGTTTGCTTTCAATAAGTTTGTTATTTATTTCCACTAGATCTAAATGCATCTTTCTCAATGAAGATTGCCTTTAGTGATGGATAGAAAGGCAAATATTCACACTGAAATTTCAGATCACTGGCTTCCCTTTTCTTATGCACATTTCCCAGGCAAGTGCTACCAAGGATTAGGGTCACATTCAGATTTATCCTGTGTTAGCAAGAAGTCAAAAATGGTAACAGCCCGGCAACTTCCCTACTTGATTCTAACAACAATCTGTGGACATATTTTGAATGGAAAAGTTATCAGTTCAGACCTTGATCTTATTTGAGTTTAAGAATAGAAATCTGAAGAGAGTATCTATTTATGCAATTTATTTTTTAAATGCATGTCATGTTTACTATACATCTGTCTCTCTCCTAAGGGCTCTAGTGATTGTAACTCAACAGTCCCATGAGTCAGATATTGTTATTATCCACCTCTTACCTGTGAGGAGAAGGGGTAAAGTCCTCTAACCTTGAGAGAGGGGCTAAGGAAGGTTAAAATCTCCCCATCTGGAGATCTGTGGTTTCAAGAGAACTAGGACAATGCTTAATTTAAAAGTTACACACACAGGAATGGAAATGAAAGCACCGGGGAGGGAGAACATTGTGAGCTGCAGATTCCACCACTGCAGTGTTGTGTGAAATGCTCTCCTCTGGGAGGGTGGCCAAGGGGAAGGGGTATCTGTTCTCTCATTTTTTGTCCTTTTGGAGCTGCCTTTTGCTGTCCTGCCTCAGGACACAGCAGGCTTTCTAAGCAGCCTCAACTCCTTTTCCTTTTCCCAGGATGACCCTGCTGAAGAGGTGCAAATCTTTTGATGGCATTATTCCTTAATCTGTCAAAATACCCTGGGAGGCCAGGCATAGTTGCAAGAAAGGGTGTCTGGAGATTTTAGGCTCTTTTGGAGCCCTTAGCAAGCCAGCTGTCTATGCTAGGCTTGTGGTGGTGTCTTAACCCCACCCCCAGATGAGTCTGTGAGGCTTTGAGGGTCAAGCATGGTGCATCGCCACAGCAATGAAATAGAAAAGTGGTGTAAAGCAAGAGATTGAAACAAACAAACAAACAAGAAACTGGTGTTTCTTACCATGATGAAATGAATAAATGGAAGTATAATAGATACAATATGACAGTAGGAAAAAATTGGAGTCCATTGTTCAATGGGCAAAAATTCAATAAAGATTCAAGCCAGTGCTATTAAAATTCACATTTTCTGGCTAGAAATCGAAGGAGTCAGTATAGCAAAGTGTTACCTTTCAAAAGAAAGTATTTAGTTTGAATACACCATGCTTGACAGTCACCTAAATTACTGCGTGAAATTACAAAAGCTGGTCCTGAAAAATAAGATCATGTCACGGAACGTAGAGTTTCTCATTGTAGGTAGAGGTGGCTAGAAATTGCCTTTTTGCAAGGCAGCCCAAGTGACATCAGGAAGGATTGTTTATCTGTGACCAGGGTTGTACCCAGAAATTACATGCAATAAACAAACATCCATGAATTAGCAATGCTTGAACACTATTATTACTCACCCTTGAAGACCTTATAGAGAAAGTGCCCACTCTTTTCTGTTGTTGTTGTTAACTGAACAAAATTTTTTCTATTTTATTTTTCAACTCAACAAGATCATTCACCTCAGGATTTGGGGTATAAATCTAATATAACCCAGGGAAATATACTTATTTTAATGGCATTTCAAGTTGTTAAGTATACTTAGACTTAAATGCCTAAAATCACATTTGCTTTTTTTTTTTTTTTTTTTTTTTGGTCATTCGGGCTGGCCTTGAACTCACTCTGTAGACCAGGATACTCATGGTGATCCTCCTGCCTCAGTCTCCTGAGTGCTGGGATTACAAGTGTGCACCACCATGCCCAGCTCATCACCTTTGATTTTTAAATTTGGATACTTCGTATTTTTAACAAGCTTCTCAAAATCAGTTTTATTCTGCATTTAAATATAACTTTAATTTTATATCCACTGCACTGGCCCTTTCACTTTAGGGTTGAGAAGAGACTCCCGTCGATGTTTTAATGGGCCATTTATTTTAATTTGTAACAGCAGTTGACAATTTTCCTTGCAGAGCGGATCTGTTTGTTGGTATTCCTCTCTGGTGTTTCTGTATGTTATTTCAGAGAAACTCACCTTAACTACTAATGTGCATTTGGAATTTGCAGTTAGCTGTCTTCAAACTGTTTTTCTGAATCAAAGTAAAACAAAAGAATTTGGAAATTGCTTTGTGGAAAATTGAAATGCACCAACTGATACTGATTACAAGAACTCAGAAACTCCAAGTTGAAAAATTTTTTGGTTTGAATATGTTCTGTCGTCTGGAAAATGTATCCTGCTGCCTAATCCCCATTGTGAGGAATTAAAAGGGTACAAATGTATATAATCTAGTTTTGATCTTTCAGGGCGGAGCCTTGGTGGGTGATTAGGATTAAATAAGGTCCCTTAGGAAAGAACCTCCATGATTGAATCCTGGTGGCTATATAAGAGGAGGGAGAGAGGGCTGTGGAGTGCTGGCCTGGTATCCAGGAAGCTGTGGGTTCGAAGTTTAGCACAACAGAAAATTAAAAAATAAAAAAAGAGGAGAGAGACTGGTGGACGTAGTAGATGTGTGTGTTCCTCTCCCTTGAGGTGGTGTTTCCTGTACACTTGGGGACTCTACCAGCAAGACGGCATCAACAAATGTGGTGCTTGACTTTGGGCTTTCAGAACGGTGAGCCAAACTAAATCTTTTCTTTGTAGCTTATCCAGTCTGTGGTGTTACATTATTAGCAAGAGAAACTGGACAAGTCAAATACAGAGGTGTTAAATATTTGGCAACTAGTGATTAGACCTAACTCTCCATTTTTGGTTGAGTAGAAGAGCAGGCGGTAGAAAAACACAGACTATCACTAATGAGAAAAAGATAGGGGAAATGTATTCTATCTCCATTAATGAAACCAGTGTGTTGTTAGAATAGGACCTTCTTGAAGCTGGTTGTTTTACTGGAATGGATCGGTGAGAAAAATGCATAAATTAGTATTCTGAAAAGGAGTGGGGAGGCAGGAGTTTAGGATTGTACTTTAATAAAAGCTTAGTTTTATAGACCCCGGAAAAGAATGGAGACTAGAAGGCTCTGGTTCCTTTGTATTTTACATGATAGAGAAACTGTTAAGCCTCCCCATATCTCAAAGACCCTCGGCACTAATTTAGAGTCAAGGGTGTGTTAAAATATATGTTTCAAAAAAGGTGAAATCATGACTCCCATGCAGATTCAAAATGGATATGCTGATTTTTTAATGTAATTATTAATGAAGGAACTAGAGAGATTTACAACTGATTCAAAGGAGAATCCAGAGCACATATATTTAATCGGAATATTGAAAAGAACTTGCAGCAGACATATTGGCTCAGGGAGGGAGGGGTAGTAAACTACCTTCCATATGACATAATTTAGACATGATTCATGTGTCTTTTCCCCAATGTCAGTGTTCTATACTTTGCAGTTGTAAAATATCTCAAAGGTAATGAAATGACAGAATCCTATATAATCAGAACTGTTAACCTGAAAGTGTGTGCTAATCGAGGCTGAGTTTTCCTCTGAAGCACATATTTTTATTTATTTTCATTAATGTGTATTAGTTATGCAAATTAATGGGCTTCACTAGAAGCACAAATTTTGAAATACAGTTCCATATTAGGTTCCATATTTCATTCATGAAAACAAATATAAAATTTAACAGAGAAACTTTCCAGTGTGAACAGATGTAAACAAGGCAGCCAATCTTATGTCCTTTTCCACTTTAAACATCATCAAACATTCTACCAGAGCCGAAACTTCGTTTCTTGTTTTGCAAACTGCGTGTTTGAAGTGCTCAGGCAATGCTTGCTGTACATTACAATCACCTGGGGAGCTGTAAAAAACATGTGAGGCCTGTTACCCCCAGAGATCTGGCTTAATTGTTTTGGGTTTTCTGGGTTTGTCTCCTGCATCTTATTTGTTTAGTGGTCTCTGGTGATTCTAACAGGAACCCGTGGCCCGGGTGAGACTCGCTCTTGCAGGATACATCTCAACCTCTTCTCTGGTTTAGCAAAGGTTGCAAAATCAAAGCACACTTGGAGGCCAGGCTGACGATGTAAGTGAGTGAAGATGTGACTCCTTCTAGTCATTCAAGTTAGAGTTGATTTTCTGCTGGCCAAGGAAGGCAGTTCTGAGTCAATTCGGTCTCCGGGCTGCCATTTGGCTACTCTTAATTTTGAAAGCTGTGGAGGATTATTTTCTTCTCCCAAATCTATCTTGGACTCTTGGGCCTTCTGCATTTTCCAACTGGGGTTTTGCTCTTGATGTTTCCTTAGGGAGAATACCTTTTCCCCTTTCTTGTTGTGACCCTCTGGTGTTTTGCATATGACCTCCTACATGTTCTTTAGATTAGCACTTCTTAAACTGCAGCAAGGATTAGAAGCACAGAAAGGCTTCCTATGAATACACTCACTGCGGGTTCCACCACCAGAGCGTCAGACTCAGGTAAGGACAAAGAAGTTACATTTTTAAGAAGTTTCCATGTCATGCTGCTGAGCTGGGGAATCATCCTAGAACACTACTTTAAATCTCAGTTTATTGCTGATTCCTCTATGAATGGCATCTGTGGCCTCCTGAAGCGTTCTTACAGCCCCTTTGTTCTGAACACTTTCCATAATCATGACGTCATTTACCTTTCTGATGGGTTTTGGTCGCTAACTCTCCCTCAGAGTCTGAGCTAACCTCTTTGAGGAAAAGATTGTCTTTTGCGTGCCATAATACTTTAATATGTGCTATTAGTGATGGGTAAATAAGTATTGAATCGTGGGTAAACATTTTCTTGTTAAGCTTTCATCTTCAGATGTAGATTTTTTTCCAGCATTTCTTCATCTGGGTTATTTATCAAGATCCATTCGCTCACCTAATAGCCATCCAGAGATACTCTTTGAGATTCCTCAGCTTAGATAGAGAATGATACTCTCTCCCAGTTACGTGTTCTTTATCTTCTAAGTCTGGGTTTAGGAGCAGCAGCTTCATGAAGCAAAATGTGGAGCTGGTTAGAAATGCAGAACCTCACATCCTACTCTAGACTCCACTGAATCAGAATCTGCATTTTAATAAATTGCCTTGCTGACTTCTCAAGTTCAAGAAACATTCTTCTCTCCATCACTCTAAATGTGTCTCAGTCTAGCCTATCCTTGCATTAAAAAAAGAAGAAGGGGAAATAAAATAAAAACCACTTGAGATAGTCACTTGGTATTTTCTGCAGGCCTTCTCAGTGGAGTGTCTGTGGAATCTTGTCAGCACATCTGTGTAGCAGTCTTGGCAGCCGGTAACTGCTGAGCTTGCCCTTCCTCGGAGATCAGTGTTTGTTTTAACAAGGTCCTTCTTAGCCCCATCTGGAAGAATTAAGGAAAGCGTAATCTTATACATTGTGACAGATGGGCATGGAGAAGACCTCTTCAGGAGCTTAAATCATAACCACATTATATTGAAGAAATCCATTTTAGTACAGTTTAGATTCAATCATTCATTCTTAAATGTCCCTCCTCATCTTATTTCCCAGTTGCTGCCTTTAGGTTGTTCTTTCACTTTCCTTTACCCTTTTCCCTCCACACTCCTTTCTCTTCTCTGTATGCTTGCCATTTTTCAGCATTAATTTGTAATATGCATTCTGTCATGTGGTCTTGTTGTCGGATGGGAAGGGGGATTTAGAAAATATATCTCCAGGTTCTTTATTCGCACAGGCAATGAATTGCAGGAGAGAATTTTAGGCCATTGGGAAAGTTTATTTAAGTAACAAAAGGGAGACTGGTTTGGCCAGGTGGGTAAAATAACCAGCTGATGGTGCAGTTAGGAATCTGAAAAGGCCTAGGAGACTAGGGAGCAGGGGGCAAGCGCGCAAGGCAGAAGGGAGAGCACGGGGAGAGAGAGGGCCAGCGAGGGGGCGAGAGAGGCAAGCGAGGCAAGAGGGCGAACTCGTGGTGCCATTCATATTTATCTGGATTCTGTTCTCGTGAGAGTTTCTGGATCCCGTGAGAAGAGGGGCGATTGGAATTTTGCGCCCCAGGCTGATGTCAGGTCAAAGCCACTCCCCAAGGTTATGTTCATCTTCCCAGCCAGGTCAGGCCACGCCCTAATCCTATATCAGTCTCACCTGCTGTGTGATGTAGGCCGAGCTGTGTGTGTACTTTTCTGCATGAGTAGCTGAGACCGGGTAGCTCAGACTTCTGATATCCAGGCTGGAGTTCTTCCTCTGGGCACAGAGTCTGAACTAAGCACCCTACAGGTCAGGGTTCAGCATGGCTCCCAAGAGTACTCGGTTAGGTTGTTGCTTGCAGATCGCACACCACTGTACAACTGAGTGAAAAATGTTTTTCAGTTTATCCAATTCTTTTTCTTAATAGACTTTAGTTTTTAGAGCAGTACCAGCATCGTGTAATATTAAGCAGAGAATAGAGAAATTTCCCTTATATTCCCTGCCTCTGCACACACCTAGCCTCCCCGTTATCAACATCCCCTACCAGAGTGGCACAATTGCTACGATGGACGGAGTGACACTGACACATCATAGTCACCTAAAGTGCGGAATTTACATTAGGCTTTATGGAATCTCTGTGTGTTCTATGGATTTGGACAAATGTATAATGACATACATGGACCATTATAGTATCATAGAGAATAGTTGCACTGTGTAAAAATCCTCTCCAGCTTAACTACTTAACCCACCTTAAAAACCACTGATCCTTTTTGTTGTGTCCATAATTTTGCCTTTTCCAAAATTTCATATAGGTGGATTCATAAACAACACAAATTCTTCAGAGTGGCTTCTTTCAATCAGTAATATGCATAGTAGATTATTCCCTTTTTATTCTGGCTTGATAGCTTATTCTTTTTTAAATATTTTAATAATAGTCTACATTAAAATATTATATATCATATGTAATATAAATGTATATTTCCTATATTATATGACATAACACATTGTTTTATATATTATAAATCATGTATCATAAGTACTATACATGCATTATATATTATATATTATACAATATATATTATATAATATATATTTGTATAATTGTATTATATATTATGAATACTATATATTGTATACAATATATATTGTATAATATATATTTGTATAATTGTATTATATATTATGAAATATATATTGTGTAATATATATTAGAAATCACATTTTATATATGATTTTATATTGAAATTATAAATGGTATGTATTAAAATATTTCACATTTCATCATCTGGATTCACCAGTTTATTTTTCCATTATCTAATGGAGACATGGGGAATCTTCTTCAAACTTCTGGCAGTTATGAATAACGCTGTTGTAAATACTTATACACAGATTTTTTTTGGAAATAAGTTTTCAAATAGTTTGGATGAATACCAAAGTGTGCGATTACTGGATCTTATAGTCATAGAACACTTAGTTTTGTAAGAAACCACCAAACTGTCTTCCAAAGTGGGATTTTTTTTTAAAGAGCAGTGAATGAGAATTCTTGATGTTTCAGATCCTCACCAGCGTTAGGATTTGTCAGTGTTCTGAATTTCAGCCATTTTAATAGGTGTGTAGAAGTACCTCACTGTTTAAATTTAATGTATGTGAAGTAGGTTATGGATCTTCATAGACTTATTTGCTATCTATATGTCTTCTTTGATAAGATATTTGTTAAGGTCTTTTAGGCATTTTTAAATTGGATTGTTTTCTTGTTGAATTTTAAGAATTCTTTGCATAGTTTGGACAATCCTTTATCAGATCATCTTTTGCAAGTCTTTTTCTTCTAGTCTGTGTCTTCTTTTTTTATTTCCTGAGCATTGTTCTCTGCCAAACCAAAGGTAATGTCCAGATAATCATCTGTATCTTTCATGGATCATGCTTTTGGTTCAATGTCCAGTGAGTTATCTTCACACTCGAGGTCATTTAGATTTTGCTGTCTGTTTTACTCTAAATATTTTATAGTTTTACATTTTACATTTGTCTGTGATCCATTTTTAATTTGTGTGAGGAGAGTGAGGTAGATGTTCAGATTCCCCATGTCAAAAATTAGTTGACTATTCATGTGGGTCTGTTTCTGTGTTCTCTGTTTGGTTCTCTGCGCTTTTCCATTGACTGTCTTCTTTTGTTAAATACCACACATTCTTGTTTTATAGTAGTTCTTAAATTCAGACTGTAAGAGTTCTCAAAGTTCAGTCTTGTTTATTAATATTGTGTTAGCTATTCTGGCTCCTTTGAATCTTTATGTGAACTTTAGAATCAGATTTTCAATAAACATAGTACAGTAACTTGCCAGTTTGACAATAATGAATCTTCCTATCAATGAAACAAGACACAGTAAATCCCTGACTTGTACTTATTTGAATTGCAAACTTTCTTAGGTGTATTGCGTAAGACTCTGTCAGATTGTGAACAAATCCAACTTACGAATGTTCTTCTGGAATGGAACTCATTCGTAGTTGGAGGTTTACTGTATCTCTGCATTTATTTAGTTCCTTTTCTGATTTCTTCGTCAGAGATTTATAGTTTTCCTCATATGCCTTGTGTCCATATTTTGTTAGGTTTATACCTAAGTATTTAGTTTTGGGGGCCCAGTGAAAATGATATTACTCTATTAATCTCAAATTCCACTTGTTCATTGCTGGCATATAGGAAAGTGATTAACTTTTGTTCATTATCTTTGTATCCTGCAACTTCGCTTTAGTCACTTCTTAGTTCTGGGAGGTTTTTTTCTGTTCTTTGCATTTTCTTCATACAAAATCATAACATCAGTATGATCTTATTTATTCCTTCCCCTTGTGTAAATGTTCTATTTACTTGTCCTGTTGTCCTTCCTAAAACTTTCAGTATGATTTTGGAAACTAGTGGGTATGGGGGACATCCTTTGCCTTTTTTTTTTTTTTTGTATTCTTTGTAGTAAATTTCCCTCTATTATTACTTTACTATGTTTTAAATATTTTAATCATGAATGTGTGCTGATTTTTAAAAAGATTTCTCTGTACCTACTAATGTTATGTTATACATCAGTGTGTTGGATTATGGACTATATTAAATTGCTTCTCAATTGTTGAACAGCTTATATACCTGAGATGATTTCCTCCAGCTCATTTCATATAGGTCATTATATGCATTGTTGGATTTGATTTGCTTATACTATGTTATATTGAGGATTTTTCATTCACGTTCATGATAGATATTGGTCTTCACTTAATATTTCATGTAATGTCTCTGGTTTTGGCATTAGTGTAATGCTGTCCTCATAGAATGAGCAAAGGAGTATTTCTTTGGCTTCTGTCTTCTGACAGATATTATAGAGAATCCATGTAATTTCTTGGTTATTTAGTAGAATACAGAAGTGAAGGCACTGAGACTTAGTGCTTTCTGTTTTAGAAAGACTTTGTTTTGTTTTGTTGGTTGGTTGGTGAGCTGTTGGTCTGGACTCTAGGTCACACTGTGTATCCAGTCTAGTCTTAGACTCCTGCACTCAGGTGATCCTCCTGCCTCAGTCTCCCTCATGCTGCAATTACTGATGTGTGCCAGTTGGGATTACTGGCTGGGAGGTTGTTAGTTATTGTTCTAATATGATTAATATGCATCTATTCCAGTTGTCTAGCTCTTCTTCTGGGAGTGTTGGAAGATTGTGTCATTTAAAGAATTGGTCCATTTCTTCTGTATATCAAGTTTGTAGGCACAGAGTTGTTCACGGTATTCCTTTATTATCATTTTAATGTCCTTGGGCTCTATAATGCTGTGCCTGTCCCTCTCTCATTTCTGACACTGGTAATTAGTGTCTTGTTTTTTTTTTTTTCCCCTTAGCTTTTGTTTTTTTTCTTGGTCGTAAGTCATTTCTCTTAGCCCTCTGTTGTGTAATAAGAGATACATATACAGTATCATATAGAGAGAACTACTTCATTGGTACCATAATATAACCATAGTTATTGTTACTACTATTGTGCTGAACAACAATCAATTTCTTGTGTAAGTCCAGTTGTTTCTCAACTTACAGGCAGAAACTGTTAAGAGGGTTGCTTGTTTTGAACTTGAACCAATTAATAGTAATAATTAGTTAATTACCAGTGAAAGAAAGCATACTAACCATTTCATGACCAAGCTATTGCATATAACTGTTTAAATATTTTCTGCATGAAAAAATTTGCAGATACTGTACTTGGCAACTCCTGACTGATGTTTATTACCCGCTTCACCCTGGAGTTCAGGTTTATCCTCAGATTGTCCCTCTCAAAGACTTTATCCCTGACTCAGTGATTTCTAAGCTGTTGAATTTTGTGGACTAGAAAATGTTGTAAGAAAACAAACAAGTGAGTTAATGCAAGATTGCCAGTGCTTTATTTTGCCAAGTATACCATTTTTGAAAGTTTATTTTTACCCAGCATCTTCTTTATCTCATAGAAGAGAAATGTCTTTTATTGGTTCCATTTGACTGGCTGGCCATTCTGAACGACTCAGTAGTGGCCTGGGAGACGGGCTGAAATATCACAAAGCTGGTTATCTGGAGTCATATCTTTGAGTGAGGAAGAAACAGTTGTTTTTCTATATTTCGAAAATTTATACCGCATTGTCTGTGTTCTTACAGGTTGTTTCTAGGATAAAATAAGTTGAAACAGAAAAGGAAAAATGAAATAAACAAAAATGAGAGTGGGCTGAAGGGTGTACTGAAGAGGAAAACTGAGATTTTGTCCAAATAACTTGTGCTGTGTTCTGCTCTGTAAACTTGCTTTGTAACCCACCCCATTCGTTAGTCCTGTATTCTGGGTTTCTAGCTGCCCTGATTGATAACAGGCCAATGACACCTTCCCACTTTCTTAGAGTGCTTACAGCTGCACCAGAATTACTGCTCCTCTCTTTACTCCCCACTGATAAGAGTAAAATGCCATTAGAATGTGATAGATGTAATGTCATCCTATTACACTTTTTTTTGTGTGATGTATCAAAGATGTAACAAATTTTAAACTGAGTCTCTGTTATGCTAAAGAGGACTGATCTTTGAGCCCTCACTTGTAAGAAGGTGAAGATAAACAACAGGACTGATCAAATGGACACAGCAGACATCCCTAAAGAGGGAGGTAATTACATCCTTAAGCAAAATAGGTGAAAACTGTTGCAATCAATGTGATCCACTAATGCCTCTGCTCCAGCGGGGTGGGAGGTGGTGTGTCCAATCGGTGAATTTGGATTGTGCCCTGAGGATCTTGGTGAGGTGGGAGTTTCATGACTAAATTTGGTTCTTTGTTCAGGTTTTCAGGGTGGGAACTCTCCTGAGCCCATTAATGTGAATAAACCTGAGTTCTCCAACTCCGAGTGGTGCTTGGTCTCTCTAGGCTGTAGCACTGAGCTGTAACACTTTGCTGCAATAGTACTATGGGCATGTGTTATGGTTTTCATAAGCATTATTCAAGAAAGATGGTTGTGTCATCTTTCTTAATATTTATTATGTTTTGAATCATTCTCTTCCTTAGTCCAGTAGGAGACTTAATGATTTTCTGTGATGTTAAGAATCCCAAAGTTATATATTATTGTTGAAGACAAATACTACTTGCTTTGTTATATTGTCTTTTCAGTATTTGCTTTTGAATTACTATCGAACTTCTTAATCTTAAATCTATATCAGCATTTCTATATTATGGAGAGTTTTATTTATTTAAGGTAATACTTTAAGCAGTGGTAAAATGCACAAAGACTATACTTAAGGTATACACAAAACTGTAAGGACATGGTTAATAGAACTTAATATGATTAATAGAACTTAAAGCAATTTATGAGCTCAATTAGTGTTAGACTTTAAGAACTTAGTATTAGACCTTCACTTTTGTCCTCAAATTTATCATAAACTAAATATAAAATTAAAAGCAATTTGATAAAGTCTAAATGCTATGACTTGTCTAATTTGAGCGAGTAAATGCTCAGATGAATGAAAAATATACTATGATTAATAACTACATAGTATGTGAATATTTCAAGAAGTGATATCACTGTTCTAGTAATTCTTCTTAGTAAGCCTCCTAACGGTAAAGATTATCTTTCCTCTACGGTCTTCACTTTTAATTTGATTGATTATTTAATGAATAGGATTTTTCAGTTAATATTTGCTAATATGTATTTTTTTTATCAAGTGCCTATTTACACTAGGAATTTTTTAGGTATTGGGGTATTTTTTAGGTATTTAGTATAAGACATGATTCTTGGAGCTCGCTTGATGTTTACGACACTGAGTAAGATAATTGCATAAGCAAGTACAGAAATTTTGACAAGATCCCGAAAGGCAGATAAGATTCAATCCCCAGCATCAATGTGAGAAAAGACCTGAGAGCCCTGGAATCCATGGACTTCTTGGGACTTCAGGAATGAGTTGGATACAAAAAGTGATGTGAGTCGGAGAAGAATGGTAGTGCGTCACCATCACTTAGCTTTTCGGCAGGCTGGAGATGATAAATTTCAATGTTATTGAAATCTTATGACTTTGGTCTCAGAAGAAAGACAATGTCAGATCTAATATAGATGATTTTGTAGTTCCTTTTCAACTATGAGAATTTATGACTGTAATATCTACTTCGGTGTGAACATTCAATAAAGTGTAGGCTACTGCTTTTGTTTTTCAATATATATTTTAAAACTTATGTTGCAGATTTACTCACAATGGGGCCGATATAAGGGTTTTGTTGAGGTTCACCAAATATCGGAATGATTTGTCAATACAAGTATAAAATTCTATTATTTGAAGGCCTTGAAATCTAAGCAAATCTACCTTTATTTTAAGTGATAAACTGTGGACATAACTGGATCCCTTTCAACATGATGTGAGTAGGGTAATTTTGGCAGGACTACGTAGCACACATCTCACACTTCAACCCTAGTCTCAGCTAGAGGAAGTCTGGGTAGAAGACAGGCCTCCTTTTCCTCACTGTATGATTGATTGCATGAGGAGGAGACATCTGATGACAGCATGTTGTACAGGTCTTGAAGACTGGCCCACTTAGCTATAGAGTAGACTTTGAGAGTTAGTACTTCAGCCATCAGCAGAAGTGAGTGAGTTAAAGTGATGACAAAACAGAAATCAGAAGTAACCAAGGGGCATCCTCCGTGGACAGGAGAATGCAGCAGGTGTTAGAGGTAGGTAGAGATAAGTGACCAAGCAGCTCTACAAGAAAGGATGGTGAGGAAGAGCCTGAGACCTTCATGACTCCCAGCTCCACTTGCAGAAGACTCAGCTCAACTGTTTCCATGTTGTGCATGATTTACAAAGACTTCATGACTATGATAACTGTGTGTGTGCGTGTGTGTGCATGTGTGTGAAAGAGACAGAGCACTCAAGGTGGTTTATAGTCAATGAATTTTTTAAAAATGCTATTTTGAAATGCCAGTTCAGTTGTGGTCAATAATTTTCCTGGTGGGAGCCAGCTTTACCAAGCACGTGATCATATTTTGATATTCCCAGGTTCTGAAAGCCTTAGTCCACGCCCTTCGCTATAAAATCTCAGTGTGATCTGGGTGTCAAGAAGGGAAGTGGTGATTAGTCACGGGTGACCCTCTCTAGGATGCACTGCTTCCAAGGCTGGGCCTGTTCCTATCATCACAGGGCCTGTTGGCTAAAATAAAAGCTAGATACTGTTTAATTAGAAAGTCACTGATATTTTCACATTCAGTATCTTCATTGCAAAAAGGAGAGGGAGCTTAGTCTTCTATTCTTCTGGGTTATGTTGAATTCATCTAGAAAAACTCAGTAAGCAGTAACATGTGGAACTAGTACACCAGAACCAGCTGGAAAGTCCATCTCTGAAGACGGTACAGACAGTACTGCTAGAGCCAAATATCTCTTCTTGTCATAGTTTCTATGCAAATTTTGACTGTCTTGTTCCTGGGGTATCAGTTCCTCCTTTGGTCAGCGCGGTTGTGTACTTGCTGGAGATGTGATGAGACTTTGTCATATGGTTGTTAAAATGAGCTCTGGAATCAGGGTCCTAGATTCAAATCCTGGCTCTTTTGCTCTGTGACTGCAAGAAACACACACAACATATGGGCTCACTCTGTGCTTCAATTTGTGCTTCTGCACAACTAAAATAGCCACAGTACCTACCTCATAGGCTGTCATGAGATGTAAATGGTCTAGGAGTGCTCAGCACTTCACACAGCTCAGAAAAGTATACCCCAAGCATTATTATAAAGTGCTTTATGAATACTGTAACATTTTATACATGTGATCATGTTTAAATAGGTTTCTTGAGGCACAAAATGATATATTCAAGTTAATCCTCAAAGTGCCTATAATTGATGACTTGCTAATAGTTTAATCTATAATTTCTACATTCTTATATAAAGATCATAGAAGTAGAAATGGTTGCGAAAAATGCTCTCCCATGAGACCAAGAAGGCCTAGGAAAAAGCTTTTATCACCACTGCCAGACTTGCAGATCAGGAGGATGTGTACTTTTCTGGGGATTTTAGCTTGGCACCTTGTGTGGACACTAAATTTATTTTAAAAAAAAAAATATAAGAAGTATTTTCTTTTTGTGCTGGCGGAGGTAGTAGAGAGTGGTTCTTTTTGGCTCTCAAATTTACTTAAGCTCCTTTCCATTCTCCAGGCAAGTATGAGGTGAAATAATTGATGAGGCTTTTTGGTTCCATGCACAAAGGTGCTTCTAAAACAAGTATGAAACATCAGAAATATAATTGGTTTTAAAATATTGTTTGCAAAAGAGAGCAAGGTAGAAATCTCAAGATTCTTTTTTTAATTATTTAGCACCGTATTCTGTGTAAATCTAATTCTTTTTGCAGTGCTAAAACAAGTACTTCATGAGACTTTGTGGTCAAATTGAGAATACTTCTTAAAACCTCCTTTTGTGTGTTCTGTGTCTCCTGTCTTATTAGTGAGATAGATGGTTCCCAAATTGTTAGAGATGAAAGTATTCAATAAACTGTGAATTTTCCTTCTATCCCATTTTCCTTAAAAATGTTTCTGTGTCATAAATACTGATAGATGGGACAATATTTACTAGTCTGTTTCCATGATATTTATCTAAAGACAACCATGTGATTTTTGTAACTTTATAAGGTTCCTTTTACTAGCTCTCCTAAGAAGGCAGGGGATTTTTTATGTTAAAGGTATTATTTAAGTTTTGCCAAAAGTGAACATCAGATTAGCAGAATTAACATCACCTGCTAGCCAGGTGGGACTGTGGGATTTCAGGCCCCACTAAGACCTGCTCAGTCGGAGTCGGCACTTTTACAACATTGCAAGATCCATGAGCACATTACACTCTTAGAAGTGCTGTGTTAAAACATCGGAGTTGTATTTTCTTCAAACCTTCAAGATGTATCCCAAGACAGGAAAAGAATTAAGTTGGAACTTTTAAAATTAAATTTGACAACGAGTGTTTGTCATGAGAAAAGTGGGGTTTTCATTTTCTATCTGCAGTTAGAATAGAGTACTTTAGACTTAATGGCTTAAAACAGTGTAGATGGATGTATTTTACAGTGTAAAGAGGTTAGCAGTCCAAAATTCATCTCGTAGTCTGAAATCAAGTTATTGGTATTGGTGTTAACAGGACTCAATCCCTTTCTCAGATTCCAGATGCTGCCCCCATGCCTTGGCTGAGGGCCCCTTTGATTTTCAAAGCCATCATTATGGCATCTTCAAGTCTCTCTCTGGTATTCAAATCTCTCTCTCTGTTTTTGTCTTTCTTTCCCCCTCCCTCCATCCTCTACTTCTCTCTTTAACTTACTAGCTTTGTCATTACTGTGGACCCCCTAGTTCATCCAGATTAATGTCTTCATGTCAAGGTCAGTCAATTAGCAACCTTGATTCTATCTGAAATCTTAATTTCTCTTAGCAGTGTAAGATACTTACTTAGAGTTTCTGGGGAGTAAGGCTTGGGTATCATTGGGATGCTATTATTCTGTCTACCAAAAGTACAATCTGTGATTTAATAAACATGAGAAATTGATTAGATATAATTAAGAATTTCTACAGGGTTTATCAAAAAATTACTAAAATGAAGTCATATGAAACATCAAGAGTGAAAGATAATGAGATTCTCCCCAAATGTATTGGACCACAGTACCCTTTCATTGACATTTGTTGGAAGAGATAAACTTGCCTGGAAAACATGGATTGTAGGAATTTCATTCTTCCTGTCCACTCTATCTGAAGTTTAGCCAACACATAGTGAAGGCCTGGTCCTGCACAGTTAGGGCTAAGATTTACCATTGTTAATTGTAGGTAGATGACTTTACTCTTGTAGTCTAATTCTGCTTGGACTGTTGGAAAACCAACATTCACCTTGAATCACCACTTCCTAGTTATGTGGGTTTGACTTTAACCTCTCTTTACATGGTTTCTGAGTTTTGAGTTGTGAAGAACGGCTGAGAACACTGGCCCTGGGAGTTAGTCTGCATTCAGACTCTTGAACTGGCTGCTTTAGAGGCGCATGGTCCAGAGAAATGTATTTGATCTCTTGGACTTTTGTCCATCATAAATTTTTGAGAGTTTAATTTACATGACAATGCACATAAAGAAACTGATGCAAAGCCTAGCATACACTAGACCTGCAAAAGTTTTAATAAGGTTTCGTTATTATTACTATTAGAAAGTAACTGTAAATACCAAAGTCTAATGCAAACAAATAATAATAAAAGGATGAGCTAGTTCTCATGGGGATGTGGATTTAATGGTTATGAAGAATGCTTTTAAAATAGATTCCAAAAATTGAAAGATATAAATTAAAACATGTTAAATGAAAAACAAGGGAAAGAATTTGGATGGGCATTTTGTTGGATAAAGAAGAATTGATTTTAAAATGACTTTCTGGGAGCGTTAGATGGTACAAACACTTTTTATCAACCCTGTCATATCAGATGAACAGCTACACAAATAAAGTCTAAGTGAAATCATAGAAAGATTATTTAAAGCTCTATGCATGGATTTTACTGTCAGTTAAAAAGTTCACAAAGAAGAATTATTGACCCACATAAAGCACTTTGTCAGCTTTTTAAAAGAAAATAAATGGGGTTCCTGACCCAATACTTTATTTTGAAATTCTAATAAGTCCAATTTTATATAAAAGCTGAATCAAACAATATATTAATCAAAACAATTTAGAAAATTAAGTCTATTAATTAAAAGTGCTATCTATACCTTGGTAAAGTGAAGTTTCAAATATAACTGGTATAGCAGTGTCAGTATCTTTCCTGCAAGGGGAAAATGTAGTTGGGAATCTTAATTTGTCTCTATTGCAACCTAATAACTCAATTAAGTTGTGATAGAAAAATGAGCTTTGAAGAAAATCGAGGAAAACATACTAATTTGCACAGGTTTAATTAGCAAAATAGAAATCACAATACTCATAATCACAGATACACATAGTTATGAAATGCTGATTACCAAAGTACTGGAGTGTTCAGCTTCAGAAATGAAGTGTGGGTTATAGAGGGTACACTTGTGAGCTCGTGCGCATGCATGCGTGTGTGTGTGTGTGTGTGTGTGTGTGTGAGATGTCTTAGATTTGAACACTAACGCAGAGCACTGATGTTAGTAATAGAAATGAACCAGTGAATCTAAAAATCAGCGCATCCTATAATTAACGGGATGGAATGTATCATCTACTTTGAATGGAGAAGTCCAATTTGGGAAATGTTAGAGCAGATGAACTTGGATACAGTGGCCCCTCTGTCTTCTTGTTACAATCTAGATTCAATCAACCCTCAGTAGAGCACTGACCAGAACCTAAATCTAGCTTTTCAATCTCTAATTTGTGTTCCCTCTGACTTCATGGCTATTGTTAAATTCTGTTTATTATGAGGGAGTGAATATTTTTGTTCTATGATTAAACCTAGTTTTGAAATCAGGCTTAATTTATTTACAAGTTCTTCTTTGGCAAGTCCCCTTTTACCTTTATATGCCCATTTCTGAAACAAAATACTATATAACTTCGGTATCGTTTGAATTTAAAGTAAATTTTTAAAACTCCCTCCAAAATGTTATGAAGTTATTATTTTTACTAATAATCAAAGTTAAGCGAGTGATAATGGAAAGAGAGCAAATACAAATGGTGGAAATCCTATTTCCTTTCCTATGTCCATCATATATGTGCTTATAATAAATTTAGAATAGGAAAATTGGAGAGGACAAGTTTTAAATACATTGGTTTATTGACTTGAACTTATATACAAATACACCTTGGCCTGTTGCAGAAACAAATAATAAAATCGTAGTTTCTGATTTGCTGATGGTTAAAAAATCAATCTATGTATGTTCAACTGACTGGTTAGCCAGTTTTATCAATCTATATTTAGTTTATCAAAGAACAAATTTTATTGATTTTGTTTCAAAAACAATTTTTTACAAGAAGCAGATACAGAAAGTTTCCTGATTCATGGCCTACAACAATAAGAGATTTTTTTTCAGAAGAGTAGTATTTTGACAGATTGTTTAGAATTACTGTTATATGGATAAGAGACAGATGATTTCTAGAGGTTTCTTTTTTTAAATTCTCTACAGAGCACCTCTATTGACTGACCATTCCCATCAATTGCATCTGATTATACCTGTAGTGTTATTGTGTGGTTTCATTGAACGAAAAATCAACTGTAAGTACTAAATAGGTCCTGGTGCATAATTTTAAATTATAAAGGGAAGTAGAACTAGTAGTCCCAAACTATACAAGTGGGAAAGGAGCTCCTACGTGGGAGTAAAAGACTGTCTAATGTGGTCTGTATATACTGTACTTACCCGGGTTGCGTGCAGACGCCTATACCCCAGATGTATGAGCAAGATTGTCCGTGAATCAGCCTGCTGCAGTTCCAGACACCTCTACTGTCCAAATAGCACAGCTCTATCCCTGATCTGACTGGAAGAAAGTGTTCTTGATTCTCTATATCTTTTTACTCTTCTACTTACCATATTTATTTATGCAGTAACTTTCTTTCCATTTATGTATTAGTCATTCCTGAAGTCAAGGTGATTTTCGTTTGGTTATGACTTTTGTAGCCTAAGCCAAGGTCCGGACTGTCTTCAGCAGGTAAGATAGGTCGAACCTGTGTGCCATAGAAGGAAAGCAAGTGACTTTACATGTGAGTGATCACGTGTATGATCCCTCCTTTAAGTTTTTTAACTCGCACTGTTGTGCACGTGGTAATGATACAGATATAATCCTAGTCGCTAAAGTATTCACATGAGAAGTTATCTGTATCTTACCTTTTTAAAAAATAAAATTTTCCATAATTAGTTCAGAACTCATATAAGGTGATTGCGAGATTTAACTTAAATTAAAACCCAGAATCTTTGTTGCAAGGTTATGTTTTTTTCTTGTTATTTTCCATAGCGCATCTAATAGCCAGTTGTTCAGATCATGTTTTATATGATCAAATTTCAAGATGTAATTTGGTATTTATTAGGCTGATTGGTAAACCTGAGATTCGTGTAGTTTCTGGTTTGCTATAAACTCTGGATACGGTCTGAACATTTCTTCTCTCGCATTCTTTCCTTGTGGGTATTGCTCTGTTACTAACCTGCAACTCTGTTTCTCAGAAATAACTGATTTGCATACCCAACTACTTTCAGAAGCATTCATTTCATTATGGATGAAACATAGCCTCCTCCTTAAATTGTATTTAATTTATTAATTTTCAACAACCTTTGGAATATGTAATGCCAAAGGCAAATATAATGCCTATTGTGTTTCATGCTTTAAAAAATATTTGTAACCCAAATTACAAAGCTTTAAAAACAGCCACCCTTTATTTAAGCACCCAGGTCTCCTGATGGGTTTGAGGATATACACATATATATCCCTTTACTTTTTTTTTCAAGAATATTGCAAATGGTAGATCAAATTTATACTGAGGTCCTTAAAGGTGTGATTTTATTTCTTTTGAATATACTCTGGTTGAGAATGAAAAATTTTTCATTTCTATATGAAAACAATAAAAATGAATACATCACAAAAGATGTGCATTTGCAGCTACTATTGGAAAGTCCTTTTTGGTTTAATACTAACAGCACCATTTTAGAATGAACTTTGGCTTTATGAGATGCAGTTTTGAGTCAGTCCCTTGGGAGTCCTTAGATGCCGAGTCTGTTTCCAGATTCCTGGATGCAGAGCTTGCTCCCTCATTAGACAAGCATGATTGATCCTGTGGAAGGAACTGAATAAGGCTGATTTTTTCCTGATTAATTTTGTCATTAAAAGCCTACATCTACTTCGCAAATCAGTAAACTAACCTCATCTGCACAAGTTTACTACAAAAAATTCTTCAGACTCAGGGGTGACCTGAACACCTACATATTGAATGGCCAAGCTTGACAGCACTTTCTTGGCTTGACTTCTTGTGAGAATTCTCTAAAAGTACAGGAAGAGGAGCAGGACTTCTCCAAGGGCAGATCGGTAAGTTGGAAGAATCCGTTTCAGATGACTTTTTCTCTTCAGCGCGCTTGGAGAAGCCAGTGAACTCTTTGACTCGTGCTTTCTACAGATCAATAGATTCTGAATTTGGGAAATGTTCACGCAAGACTATCTGCTTTGGTCAGTAGACAAAGACTTTGACATTAACTAGAATCCTGACCTTCCTATTGTACTAAAAGAAGCATCAGCTACTACAAAGCCTTAAATATTATACTCTTCCCTAATGAAGGGGAAACTTCTGTATTGGTTAGGGTTCTCTAGAGGAAGAGAATCAATGGAATTATGTTTATAATTAAAATTAATAATATATGATATGAATTACAAACAGGGATTTATTAGATTGGCTTACAGAATTAAAGATCAGAGAGTCCCACCGTGGCCTTCTGTGTACCAGAAAGCCAGAGAATCCAGTAGCTGGTGAGTCAGAGAAACTGGAAGCCTCACAAGAGGATCCAGGGCTGCAGCCCCAGTCTGAGGCTCAAGGCATGAAAACTTTCCGGAAGGTCACTGGTGTGAGTCTACACCAAAGAGCGGAAGGAACTGGAGTCTGATGTTGACAGGCAATGGCAACAGCAAAGGATGTACTCACTCATACAGAACTGAGCTTGTGAGTACTGACTGGCTTCTCAGTTCTTCTGCTTTTGTACCATCTCAACCTTCAGGCTACAGGACAGGGCTACTCATGTTCAGGGTAGCCGTTTTCCCCGTAGTTTGCTGACTGGGCTAATGGTCTCTGGAAACACCTCACAGGCACACCCAGAAGTGTGTTTTACTAATTTTCCAGCCATCTCCCAGTCCAATCAAGTTGAGAATCAAAATTAACTCTCATAGATTTCCTCTGGATTTTGTGCAAAATTCTGAGGATTGCACATTTCTAAAACCATTAAATGTGGGCTTCGTTTGCTTTGATTTCTTTGGTTTGAGACACACGCTGCTAAACAGCAAGTTTTTTTTTTTATTTTGAACCCTGACAAATGCTCAGATTCTTTAAAAATGATTTTTATTAGTAGGTATAGTCTTAAGAGGTAATAGTTTGCTGCAGTACTGATATCTCTTAGCAGACACACTCTCGTCATGGGAAAAGCAACGAGCACTTCAGGAGAAGATGTTGAAATGTGCAGAATTGTTAAAGCTCAATTTATATTTGTTATGTCTTGGTCAGTAATTCAGTAACAACTAATCATACTATCTAATTGTGATGTCCATTGTGCCAAACTGTTATCCAAATTGATAGTTTCGTGATGTATAAATAATGCTTTCTTTACATTTCTTTATAAAGTTAGATTCTGTGTACAGTGTATTTAAACATTTCATTAACACACAGAACAAACGTGGAAATCTGACTACAAGTTACCTCTATTCCTGTTGACAGGATAAAGACCAATTTGTTTTCTTGTCTAAGGCTATAAAAAGAAACACACATTTCTTTTGAGGTTTTGAGTTAAAATATCTGGCACTGATGGATTGAATGAAAAGACTATGTCCAGTATCAGTCAGAAGGGTTTGGCATCCTAAAAGATGGCACAGGAGTTACAAGCATTCCTTTTATCCTGCTGTGCTGACCATTGTGAGAAGTGTGATGGAGAAGAGTGAGGAGACTGGTGACAAAATAGCTTTGGCTAGAGGATCAAGAGTTTTCAATTTTTGTACCGCCTTCAGCCACGTAGCGTTTGACAAATTAACTTAATTTCCAAGCCCCAGTCGCCTCATCTATGAAATGGACTAGTATGTCAAGTTTTGCCAACTCTTGCAGTACCTGATGGTGTTGAAGTTAAAATGGAGGCGGGGTTGGGGCTGTAGCTTGGTGCCGTAATACTTCCTCGCGTGCATATGGCACTGGGCTCAGTCCCCAGCACCACAAAAACGAACAGTGAAATAAATAAATAAGAATGCAGGCATTAAAAACCTTTCGAGCTGATAAAACCAGTTATTATGGAAGGGGGATTATTATTTCAGTGAAAAAAGAAATAAAGAATGACATAAAGCTGCTTACTAAATCTTTCATGGAAAATAGTATGGACACTTAAAGTTTTATTTTTCTGTAGTATATTAGGGCAAGAAATAGAGATTAGAAGAAAATTTACAAAAATAAGAATATAGCTTTAAAAACACTGCCCTAGAAATGTAAAGTTTGTCTTTATTTATGTATGCCTGCCCTTAACTTCCACTAAATTTGAAGTTCTCTGGAAGGTTTTCTACATAGAAAAAATACCGAAATCCTCCCTAATTTTCAAGGTGAAAATGAGTCATAAGATATACCTGCTTCACCTCCCCAAACATAGTATTCAAGTGAGAACTGCTTGAAAGAAAATGGTACTTTGATGACACCAGCCATGTTTCAGCCTCACAAATCAGCTTTTCTATCCGCGGCTACAGGGTGGGACATCCTGACAGAGAATCTGCCTGGAGACAAATGACAGTTGGTTTTGGCTGCCGGGGGTACTTGGGCTGCAGGAAAAAACGGCGATTGTAAAAAATCAGGCAATTTCTTAGTTCTTGTTCAGGGAAATGAACAGCTTGCCTTCCAAATGCTCCGTGAATCGGAGCACACCGCTGATTAACCCACTCACGACCTGCAGGATACCAGCTCTTGAGAAAAACTTGCTGCTCCATACTGGGATTTTGGTCATAAACTAAGCTCAGAGCATTTGCAGAGGATCACAGTCTTGAAATAGAATATAAAAAGGGACATTTTCTTATTAGTATGTATCCCCGTGCAAGTGAGTAGAATGCTTGTCTTTATGTTGGTTTCTGTACCCTCAGCAACTAAGAGTGCCCGAACACAGCGACTGCTTAGTAAATATTTTAATCGAATTAAAGAATATACAAAAAAGTAACTTCCAGCATAGCTTCGCACAATGAAAGGATGTCAAAGCAGTAATCAAAAAGCCTAATTTCAGTCTCGGCTCTGATGCAGAGTCGGTTACTTACCCTCTCTGGGTTGGCTTCATCATCTATATATCACAGGAAGATTATGCCAAGTGTTCTTTTGATCCTTGAGGTATAAAATCAAGCCAGCTAGAATTTACACACCTTTGTCCGAGATTTCTGTAAGCCTCGACATGTTCCAAAGTTTGGTGCAAATGTTTCTCAGGACCCCTGAAATTCTGGAACACATTTAATAGAGACTCACTGTCCCATATTTTTTAGCTGAAAGACATAATGGACTAAGACCTATTTAACATATGGGGATAGTGCCCGAGTTCTGCTCTGACTGATAGATGTAGTCATCCCTGGCAGTGTACAGCAAGAAATTTCTTGTCCAGATACACAGCTTCTTGTGGCTTGTGTCGTGATCTTGTACAGTCTAACTCTTGGCTTTTATAACATTTCATTACAGCCAAACTCCTGTCCCTGCTGTCCACAAGATTATGTGCACTCTGGCTGCTGAGCATTTTCTTATATTATTCATCTAGCCTTGCTCTGTTGTTTCTCCTCTCCCTTTTCAATCAGTAAAGTCATATGAATGTCTCAAAAGTTACACAGAATTTGCAGCTAAGAAAGACCAAGAAGCCTAAACTACTAACTCTCATGTTTTCAACAAGGGTGCTTCAGTCACCAAAATGTATTTCCAGTTTTCATATGAATATTTGCATTTTTCCCCTTTGTGTCCCTCTGCCACCCAACAAATTGTCCACAAATCGATGTACCATCAGTCATTTCCTCTTGCTCTGCTTCCCCCATGAAAGTGGTGATTCTGAGGTCTCTCTTTTCCTTTGTTATTTTCTTGACTTTTTTTTTTCATCTTTAATAATTTTCTCTCCCCTCCATACTGAGATGGGGATTCTCTAAAAGCAAAGATGATGTAAAACTATGTTAAGTAGCAAATAACTGAAAATTGACTATAGGGAACTTACACAGAAAGGTGGTTCATTTTCCTGCTATATCAGAAAGTAGATGGCTGTTGACACTATCATTTCTGCTCAGTGATGCCTAATGTCAGGGATTTTTCTTCCATCTACTTTCTGGCTTACCAGTTTCAGGAGTTGGTTTTCAGCCTTTTCCTTGGGTCCTACTGGTGTGGCGAGGACAGTGACAGCTCTGGATACCATACTGAGTGACTCTTGGCTGTGATCATCAATAAACTATTCCTTGGTATACTAAACACCTTGCCACTCTCAGCAAAACTAGTAATCTAGTAGGAAAGATGGGGGGTGGAGGTTGGACAGTTCTGTGTAGGATGACCTTGCCCTTTCCATTTTGACCTTTCTCTTTGAAGCATCTTTCCTTCCACAGATGTGAAGCATCCCATCTCAGATTGAATTTCTTCCATAAATCTTTCGATTCCTCTAACAAGGTGTTGTGTCTATCTTTAACCCTCAGCAGCCTATAAACTAGTCTGCTCTCCATCACTGAAACAAAATACCTAACATACACAATTTAAAGGAAGAAAGGTTTAAGTCACAGTTTGAGAAGATTTAGTCTGTAGTGGGCTGGCTCCAAGGCACTACTATGGCAGCAGGACATGACAGCGGAGAGCTGCTTACATCTCAGCATCCAGAAAACAGAGCAAGGAAGAGCCAGAGCAAAATTACACATTTCAAAGACATACCCTCAGGGACTCATCTCCTCCATCTGGGCCCCAGCCCCTGAGGGCCCTTTCAGCTGTGAACTCAGCAGGAAGTGCCCTCATGATGCAGTCACCTCTCTTGCATTGGGGATCAAACTCTCAATACGTGAGTCTTTTGGGACATTTCCCATGTAAACCACAATGATACTTATTGTTTCCTCCCCCTCCTCTTAACTAGTGAAGTATATGAAGATAAGAAAGCTGTTTTGCCATTTAGCAGAAGAACTAGAAAATAAAAATCTCTTGACTTCTCTCCAGTTAAATTAGTGACTTGAGGTGGGTTACTTGACTTTACAATGCCTGTTTCTCCCTGTCTCATCCGGCGGAATGACCAACACTATGTTAGTAGATGTAAAACACTTAGAATGATACTGGACATGTCGACTGAACTCAGCCCCAGTGCTTCAAATATGATTAATACCATTCTTCACCTGTCTAGATTTCAATTTTCTGGTTATTCTAATCCCCTTTCTTCTTACATATATTTTTCCTTTAAAAAGTCCTGCAGAACCTTGTGCATAATAATCTCAGCAATATGTTCTAAATGAATTGGCATGTCTAAATGATAGAACTAATCGTAACAGAAATATATTGTGTAGAAGCAGTTTCAGGATTGAGTTGCAAACAGTAAATTGTTTCCTCTTGCTTCTGCTTTATAGATGGAAAAGAATCCTTAATCACTTGAGAAAGAAACGTATTTTATTGGAAATAATCCGTGCTCTGACTCCTGAGTTCCCTCTTCTGTTACAGATTGTTCTCTACCACAGACAGACAAAAACTGACCAGTTTTCAGCTCTAAATCAAGAAGCAGATTGATTTCTGAGACTCATTTTTTTTCCCATTATCTCAACAGCTTGTATGTCCTCAAGCCAGTGAAAATGGGCTTTCTCAGTCAACACTCCCATGAACAGAGCTGTCCTGTATGTGACATGGCTCTTCACTTACATCATTTATGATGAGACTGTTCAGCTGTATGCATTTGGGCTCCCAGAAGTGTGAATTAATTTGGTAGTCACAACACCAATTGATACAGTCAAATTCCAAATACATTTTACCAGCAAATGGAATGTCCTTCAAAAACTAGATTCTTAAGCCCTGGCTGTTAAGGTTTTCTTTTTTTTTTCAAATGTAACTTACTTATGTATGGCGGTGACCAAGTAGCATCAGACATGCCCCAGTGGGAAAGCCAAATTCCCTCTGAGGGACTTGGCTGAATGTAAATCACAGAGTGAATTTGCATTCAATAGGGCAGCAGCTTCAGATGAAGAATGATTGTGTGTGGTAAGTTATCACCCTTATTAAGAAATAAGCCATTTGATATCTGAACATTGCCTGCATGTGTGTGTGTGTGTGTGTGTGTGTGTGTGTGTGTGTGTGGTGTGTGCCATTCCCTGCCTTGTTGGTAGACACACAGAATCCACGTTATTTTCTCACAAGGACACATTTCTGGCATAACATAGTTGGTCTGAACTGAGTGCTTGAGTCCGAGTCATCTCTGTACAGTATGATTTTTAAACCTGCCACATTCTCTTACAGATCTGATGCACACAAAATGATTTTCTTTTCAGTAAGTAGGTATAATTCAAGCCTTCCAGGATCAGATCAAAAAAGCACGTTTATCTCTTTTCCTCATTTTCCAATCTTCTTTCTTTACATTTTAGCTTGATGAACATGTTTATTCCCATTACCATGTTAGTAGACCATTTCTCTCTTCTGTGGAGGTGTTCGCTGTTGCTTGCCTGTGGGCAGTTCTCTGACAAAGGGGCGCTTACAGCACGTACCATCCCCCAGTGTGCTCTGGCTGAGCCCTCTGTCCCAGAGTGTGGGCCGCCCTCCACTAATCACACCTCCAAATGGAGTTTGCGCTCATTTGCTTAATCACTCAGCTGTAATTGAATCCTGATGGGAATCTGGGTTTCCATCCAGAATGATTCTCCTTCTCCTGCAGAGAAGGTGGTAAAGTATCCATTTCTTCTCACCAGCAGCCCCAGGACAGTTTGCAGATGGTTTCATGCCTCCCTAATGCATATTGTCTTCCAGGCCTGGAGCTGTACACATGGAGATTGGAGTAGTCATTGCCCAGAGACACCTTTCCTATTGTTGCCTCTCTGCGTTAATGTCTGCGTGATAACACAGCTTAATGATCCAACCTCTCTCTCCCTTCTCACCATGTCACCATCCTAAGAACTGCCTAAAAAGTTTGGCTAGAATATGGATACACAAATCCTACTTGACCAAAGCTCTCTTCAACTGACATGGAGGCTCCCAAGAGAGTATATCTCCAAATCTGTCCCTGTGGCTACCTACGGCAGTGTCACCTGAGAAGCTTCGGACTCTATCACATTGGCTATTAGGTTCCAGTATGATAGTGGAGGGACACATATATTCAAATCAGCGGAACTTAATATCCACCTCCTCAAAGGAAGAGAACCAAAAAAGGTTGTGGGTATATGTATATCCACAGAGTAATTATATGTATGTATATATATATATATATATATATATATATATATATATATATATATATATATGTAGTGTGTGTGTGTATAAAATATATATGTATACATATATGTATACACACCACATATATACATATATCTGGGGGAGATACTTCTATGTAATTTAAATGTCCATTTTCACTATATAGTTTTCCAGACAGTTTTAGCACTCATCAGTGTGTCTTGCAAGCTGAATTTTTAAAAATATTCTCTTCTATTTCCCTTATTTTTACTGCTTTTACTGTTTAGAACTGTTCTGCAAGAAAGGTACATTTCTTTCTCACTTTTTTTTTTCTTTTTTTTTTTTTGCTTATCCTGGCATTTATATAAGTATGGATTCATGGATATGTGTTCTTTGGTAACAATTCAACACCATCGGTATTTTATGTCTACAGTGATTTAGCTTTGCTCTTCGAAAGCTCTTTCAGATTGGCTTCTGTGTCCTTTTGGTATGCACAGCATTTCCTTTTTTTTTCTTTTGTACACTTCTTAACAATAAATGATGATCCAGAGTAAATCTTATATGAGCCTTACCCTAATCTTAGAATCAGTCATTTTTCCAGAAAGACATAGTTTATTTTGTTGAAATACAGTATTTCAAAAGGAACAAGTGGGCACTAAGTGTGCCTGTTTTTATGGCTATTCATTGCGCCTGGGGCCTGTCTGGATAGTGTTAAGGTGTACACACACACACACACACACACACACTCATACACATAAATGTATGTTTATATGCATGTATGCAAATATTTCGCTCTCCCTTTCTCTAAAATGTTACTTTCTACTAACATTTTTGGTACTAATTTGAGCACTATCGGCCTCCTTATTTCTAGCCTTACTCCTTTGCTTATGCATAACCTCTTTTTCTGGCTTTCATTATTTAGTTTACTTGTCCAATTTAGGTATGGAAAGCTGTTTCAGCAGTAGTAATCTGTATCCCTGTGATAAATAAATTTACTATCAGAGTACCATTTTATGAATAATTCTTTTTGCCTTTAGCCTTTCAGTTCCAGTATGTAGCCTTTCAGCTTATCTAGTCTCACTTAGCAGAATGCATCTAATATTTATTCACATTCTTACATGAACCAATGATTCCTGCTTGTTGAGTAGTTTTCTGTCTTATGGATGTTCTATGGTTTGTTTACTCACTAACCCCTGGAATGAGTGATTATGAATGAAGTTGTTGCAAATGTCTGCACATTTGTACAAACAGAAAGTTTCTATTCACTTAAAAACCTAGGATAGGAACTGTATGCTATATCTCCATTTAGCGAGGAACTTTACATGGCAAATTGTTTTCTAAAGTGGCATATCGTGGTGCATTCCTAACAGCAATGAATGAATATTCTCATTGCTCTGCGTCTTGCCCAGAATTTGGTATTGCTTATTGTTTGTTTATTAAAATATTCTAATAAGTATGTAGGGGTGTGTCTTTGTGCTCTTAATTAGCATTTTTCTAATGAGTGATGTTGAGTGTCTTTTCACATACTTTTGTGGCATTCCCATGTCATTTTCTTGTAAAAGAATGTATTCAAATAGTATTTGTTTATTTATCTCTTTTTTTTTCGGTTTATTGCTGAGTTTAAGAGCTATTTTTACATTCTGGAGAAAATCCATATCAGATACGTGACTTTGTCCCACTCTCTACACAGTGTTTTACTTTCTTAATACTGTCTTTCACAGAATAAATGTAAATTTTTGCAAAATCCAGTTTTTAGTTCTTTTTTCTTTACAGTTCATACTTTTGATATATTAAACACCAATTGCCACATCCAAGGTCAAATAGATTTCCCCTTTGCTTTTCACTAAAAATTTTGTGGCTTTATATCAGGTCTGTTACTGTTCAGAATTAGTATTGTATAGAGTGTTAGATATTTGTCAAGAATCATTATTTTTGAATATCCAAATGTTCTAGACTGTCCTTTATCCTTTGATTATGTTTGCATTCTTATCAATGATCAGTTGATGGTCTTTCCATTGGTCTATTTGTGGGTTTCTATTTTCCCTTCTAAGTCTTTGTAAATTAATTAGTACTCTATATGTAATGGAATACTGCTCTGCTATAAAGAATGACAAATTTGAGGCATTTGTAGAAAAATAGATTAACCTGGAAAATCTAATAGTGAAATAAATCACCATACAATAAATAGGACATACAAGCTCTTATTTCAGTGAGGCAAAGTACAAACAAAGAAAATGATGAAGAATGGATAGAAGGGGACATGGAGACAAATCTTGTCCAATAGGAAAGTGGTCTGAGGGAAAAAGGATGAGAGGTGAGGAGGAGGTGAAGGGGAAATGAGAAGAGCAAAGATGTGCCATGTACAGGATCCTAATAACTCCAATCAATGTAAACATTATATTTCATAACATGAGCTAAGACAAATAATATCAAGTATGTAAAAGTAATATCTACATGTAACCACTCCCCAACATGATTGTAAACTGTGTGAATTGCAAACATGTACTAACAAAGTAAAATTTTTAAAAAGTTAAAAACAACCCAAACAATGAATATATCAATATTATGCTTTTGTGAATACTCTAGCTTGGCATTAAGTCTTACACTTGGGTAGTATGAAGCTCCAGTTCTTTTCTGTAGAATTAATTTGGTGGTTTAGTTCTTTTACCTTTTCATATAAATGTTGAATTAGCTATTGAAATCTACAAAGATACAGAAAGATCACCGAATTTTTGATTGACTTAGAATTGCACCTGTATGTAAAATTGGGGAAAGTTTATTTAGATTTTTAAAAATTTAGCCATGTTTTGTAGTCTTCACATGCAACTCCCGCACGACCTTTGACACATAAGCACTGCTTCACAAAGGTGATTTTGTTAATGGCATTGATTGTCATCGAAAATTTGAACTGTTATTTGCTAATATATAGGAACATGATTGATTTTTGTATATTCCTTTATATTCTGCCACCTTGCTGTGTTTTATCCACTTTCTGTCACTGTAACAAAATACCTGGGAAAAACAGCTGAAAGAATGGTTTATTCTGGTTCATGGTTCCATAGATTCCAGGCCTTCATCAGCTAGTTCATTGCTGTGAGCCAGAGCAATGAACAGAAGGCAGAACATCACGGCGGAAGGGCTCAGGAGGGCACAGCTGCCCACCTCATGACAGCTTGGAAGCTAAGAGAAAAGGAAAGAGCCAGAGAGGAAGGGCCAAGCATAGTCCCCAAGGTAACAGCCTCATGACGCACACCCTTGGACTAGGCGGCACCACCTCCTATGCTTCCTTGCCTCCTGATGATGCTATAGAATTATTTTCACCACTGGACTAATCCACCATGAAGGTAGAGGCCTTGTGATCTGGTTGCCTGCCAGAAGCCCAGACCCTGAATCCTGAGGATGCTGGGGGGTGTTTGAGGTCCAAACAAGAACATTTGCTTAAGCCAATTATTTTCCTTTAAAGGAGTGATTTCTACATAGACAATGATGTCTATCTGCAAAATTAGACCACTTTTTCCCCCTTGCAACATGTGTGCCTTTTCTTCCTTTCTTTCTTCTTTCTTCATCCAGCAAGAACTGCCAGTACAATGCTGAGGAAGAAAGGAAAACCTGGCCTGGTTTTGGCCTCTTGCTGTTAAGTACAATGATGAATGTGGGCTTCTTGTAGATGCCTGTTACTAAAGAAAGTCTCTTCTAACCCTACTTTATGATTTTTATCTTGAATATATACTGAATTTGTTCAGTGTTCTTTTTTCTTGACATGTATTGAGAAGATCATGTGCTTTTTCTTTAGTCTGACCATATGAGAATTATGATTGATTTTCAAATTATGAGTCAACCTTGCATGCCTTGGATGAAACCCGCTCCTTACAATGTATTATAATTTTGTGTATTAATGGATTTGTTTTGTTAGTTTTTAAGGATGTTTTTAGGTAAGTATGAGAGCATAATTGCTCTGTATTTAAAAAGAAAACTAAACTAGACAGTTTTAGTGGCACATGCTTGTAAGAAAGCTAAGGTAGGATGATTGCCAGTTTATGCCCAGCCTGGGCAATTTAGTACCTTAGTGAGACCCTGTCAAAAAAAAAAAAAAAATTCATGCTGTGTTTGTGTAGGGGGGAGGGCTCAGGGTGAATGACGTGTGTGCAGTCCCCAGTATTTCAATTTTTTTTTCAAAGTGCTTTGATTTTTAACCACATTGTATATTTTCAGACTATATGAAGTTTTTTTAGAACTTCTGGAATGTACAAAGAAATTTTTTTAATGAATTTAAGAGCCCATTTAAATACAGTATAGGATCTGAAAATTAAATAAATCATTTACTATAAATCATTTTACTTTTATTGTTCTTTTGGCAAATTTGAGAAAACAATGCATTTTAAATATTGATAAAAGTATGTTCATCTTTTTTGACTTTATGCCAACTGTCAATAGTATAAAGTGGACCAACTTCTTTAATACTTTTAAATTTTTCTTTGCAGATACTTTTATCTCTAAAAATTAAGGAAAATTACTAAATTGAGATCTTTCACACTTTAGACTAGTTGACATACTG